>PVKC010037663.1:0-12932 GCA_004027635.1 Crocidura indochinensis
GTGTCTATTCTTCTCCACTCACCCCCCTCCCAATTGCCTGATCCAGAACAGGATCCCCTTTAACCTTTTCTAACCTTTTCCTAAATTCCGATCAGTGTCATCCTCCCCTACTCCCCTGTTCCCCAAGGTGGCATAGTGGGGCTCCTTGTTAATTTCTGCTCTTCTTTTCTGTTTCCGCCCGCCCCGGCCGGGCTCCCTCCGTGCAGAGCTGCTGTCTCCTGGTGTGCACAGGCTCTGCTACCTGCGCACCAGCAGCCTCAGCTCGGCCCACAGCGACTCCCGCCCCAACTCCCCCTTTCGACACCACTTCATCCCCTATATCAAAGGTAAGGTGGCAGGCCCTGCAGGCAGCACCTGGCTCTGAGCAGCCTGGCCGGGCGACTGAGGTGTAGCTCCTAGACCCAGCCCCACGCTTCCGGCCTCTCCGCATGCCTGTCGTGTGTTGTGACTAGATTCGGCCTTGTCTTAGAACTGGCGTTGCAACTCCCGAGTGGAGAACCTTGGCCACTTCTAAGGACTTGCCATGAAGAAACAGGAAGTATGCTTCAGGCCACCAGACCAATGAGCATAGATTGCAGACATATATTATTATTTTGTTTTTTTACCCCCATGCCAAAAGCAAAATATAATATATAGTCGGGGTGTGCCCTTCCTGGATTTGGTGCGTAATTTGTGACAGCAAAAATTAAAAAATTGCGCAACCAAAATTTCAAACTCATCAGAAATGGGGAAGAATGGATAGGGCCCTGGGCAGTTTTGGGACATGCGGGCTGAGGTGGAGTTTACATTCCTTAGAGGGCTCTTCATTTGATCGGAGTGAAGGGGGTAAGAGGCTCTGCTTTATGTTTTCTGTCTCTGTCCCACCTCCAGCTCCTGCCATTCCCCCAGTATCCCATGTCCCTTGACCCTGGCCTCCTCTCATTTCCCTCTACCTTAGGGGTGACAAGTACCCTCAAAGTATGAATAAGAGGACTAGAAAATGAAATAAACACGAGCATTCAGAGGATGTGCATATTGGTCTCGGGACTTGATCAGCCAATGAAAATAGCTAATAACCAAATTAGCCAATGAAAATATCGGAAGGAGGTACCAGATCAGCCAGCAAGTAGAAATGTGATGAGTCTTAAAACCGAAAGTAGTGATTCCCACCATGTTCCGAGCGTACACATCACTAGCAAATAACCTCAAAGTGGGTCTGTTTGACTTAAGTGCTATGATTAACTGACTCAAGCTATTTATTTGTTTCTCATTTGTAATTTTGAGCAATGGGCTCCAAAAATATAGGTGGACTGGAGTTATTGCTTAAAGGTGCTATTTTAGCTCTTTCCATGCCATGAAAATAATCTTGCTGGCATGCCCGTTGAAGACACCATTTACAGTCAGCATAAGAGGGCTGTCTTTTTTTTTTTTTTTTTTCAGTTAGGCACAGCACTTTCTGAAACTCCTGATAGATTATTTTAAATTTTTCTTGCCAATTAGTCGGGAGTGGAAGGGAACGGTTAGGAAAAATGCTGTCATTATCTAGAAGCCAAGAGGCCGCTTTGGAGAATATTTATAAACCCGTTAGACATTTTGGAAACACTTGGAGATGTATTTTAAAGAGACTTTATATAGAAGCCCAATTTTGCCCATGTTACGTCATGCTTGTTTCTGATATGCAAAAGTAAGCAGTTATGCTTTTTGACTTGTGATTTCTGTATCTTTTTCATCTTTCAGAAGAGTTAACATTTGTAGAAAGAAAAAGTGTGTCCTTTGTGAAAACAACTCAGGTTATATATAATACACCACAACACACCCAACCCCACCAAAACTGAATCTGGAGATGGCCTCATGGGTGGAGGGAAGCTCATGTTCCAGTAGCTTCTCTGTCCCATGTTAGAGGTGCTTGGTCATTCATCACCAAGAGTGAGTGAGGGCAAGCCCCTTTTTCTGACACACTATCTTAGCATTTCTGGGGATCTATTCCTTACAAAACATACAAACTCACAAGCCAGGGATCCCACTTAGAGTCTTCAGCATGTGAGACACACTGTCTATCACTGAAACTTTTTCCCGTCTTATAACTAGAACATGGCATTTTCCCTGAGGTCCAGACAGAGTTTATTGCTCAGCCATGGAAATGACAAAATCCAACCACGTTCACTTTTCCCCAAGTGGAAATATCATTGATTTAGGAAATAACTGCTCCTCTGTGTGCACAGTTGATGCCTTCTTAAAAATGGAGCTAGATGGGGCCAGAGACATAGCACAGTGGTAGGGCATTTGCCTTGCACACAACCAAAACAGGACGGACAATGGTTTGGATCCTGGCATCCCATATGGTCCCCCACACCTACCAGGAGCAATTTCTAAGTGCAGAGCCAAGAATAACCCCTGAGTGCCACCGGGTGTGACCCCAAAACCAAAATAAAATAAATTTTTAAAAAATGGAGCTAGCCACAGCATCCGAATCCAAAGCTATAGACACAAATGGTCCATATTTAACTTGTACATAGCATTAGGCCAGGAGAAACCGGTGTGACCCTGAGATCACTCGCAAAACTTGTCCATTCATAGGAAATCATTTATCTACCTCAGAAACACAATATGATGATGTATATAATAGCCAATGTTTAGGTGACAAACTTTTTTTTTTGCTATTATATAATAGATTATAGAGAATTTGTCTGTATACTTGGCTGACTAAATGTTGATTCTCCAAAGAATTACTGCTTCATTACTCTGAATAACATTTACTCATTTAAGAAAATGGGAATTTGGGAGCCGGGCGGTGGCGCTGGAGGTAAGGTGCCTGCCTTGCCTGCGCTAACCTAGGATGAACTGTGGTTCGATACCCCGGTTCCCCATATGGTCCCCCGTGCCTGCCAGGAGCGACTTCTGAGTGAATAGCCAGGAGTAACCCCTGAGCGTCACCGGGTGTGCCCCCCCACAAAAAAAAAAAAAAGAAAAGAAAATGGGGATTCTTTCTAGCACTTGGGAATTTCTGCATGGATGAGACTTAGAACCATATGAGAGCCCCCTTTGTGGTATCTTAAAAACAGGGCTATATTCCAGGATTTTCCAAAGCCTTCCATTGGAACTTGTTTTTTATCTTGAAACTTACCATCTCAAGGGAGTTCTATTTTATTTTTAAGTGATGTCATCTGAGGACCCCAAGGGTAGGATGTCAGTCTCAGGCATGGAAAGCTCTTAAGCAGGGAACTTTGCTGCTCTGCAGCCAGCAGCCCGCCCAGCCTTCCCTTGCCCAAGTCCACTTCCTGGTCCTTATTTCTGGTGCATGTGGCCGAGCCCCCAGACTCATTATGCTGAGGTTGCCCGCATGCTATGAAACTGAGAAGCACATCACAGGCTGTTTCCCTGTCTCATTGGCTTCCCATCCACTTCCTATAATGTTCACCATCTTTCCTGCTGTGTTTTATTTCTGGCCTCTGATCTTCTTTGCAGTTCATTCTATCTGAATGTATATGTCATTCTGAGTGTGTCATTGCTGGGTCATTTGAACAAGTGCATGCCTATAGCTTTGGAATAAAAGCTATTGTCAGTTCTGTTCTGGACTTTATGTGGTGTTTGCTGAGTTTCTTTCCTTCCTCTTTGAAATACTCTTAAATCTTGTATTTTTGTGTCCATGAGGTAGAAGTTGAAATTGTAAACAGAAGGGCTACATATATTAAGTCTCTTTGAGAGGACTTTCCCCGATTTGCCATAGAACCGAATTGCTAGGATGTAAACAGTCCATGGAAATCCTCTTATGGAAAGTTTAAACAAGAACTAGCAATCTGGAAGTGCTCTCATGAAATCCTTGATGCTGCCAACTTTTCAGTTTCCCTTAAATTTTCCTTTTCTCTGTAACAGTAGGACTAAGAGTTCAGAGAGTTAAGTAGTCCTCCAGAACATTCTCACAGCTAGTCCATACACAGTCATACTTGTCTTAAAATTTGTCACTTAGGAACACAGGATACCAAAAGGAAAAATCAAAGTACAGACTTAGTATACTTCACTAAAGACAGTGAGAATCTTGGTTTTGGGTTACACACGGCAGCACTCAGCGGCTATTCCTGACTCTATGCTCAGAAATCCCTCCTGGCAAGCTCGGGGGACCATATGGGATGCCAGGATTCGAACTACTGTCCTTCTGCATGCAAGGCAAATGTCTTACCTCCATGCTATCTCTCCTGTCCAGGCAGCTAGAATCTTAACAAGTAAATAGTTTTCTAGAGAATGAAAACACAACTTGTTAGGCTAGCAAGAAAGATGCTAAAAGCAGAAGCCAAGAAATAGATGTGGGTTTCAACCACCGCTCACCCACATCTGACCCCCAAATCACACACACAGACTTCTGTGTAAATTCATGTGTAAGCTTTTGACTTTGCCCCAAAACTTAAACTCTGTAATCCCTTAGTCAACACAGGGCAGTAGTTTTAATATGGTACTTCCCACCTCCTTGGATACCCAAATTCAAGGATGGTTAAATCCCCTCAAGATGACTCTCTATATTCATGGGGTTTGTAGTCATAGACTGAATCAAATAGTAGTTGGTTCAATCTGTGAATCAGACTTGCAAATAGAAAAGTATCTTCCATAAGTGGTCTCATGTTGTTCAAGGGTCACTTGTTAACATCTCACCATAATAACTAAGATTAGTAATAACTGGTAATAAACCATATGATTATTTTTTGAAAGGAACAAAAAGATAAGTCTGTCACTTTATATGTTAATATAAAGTTTTTTAATGTTTTAACCTTGAAATCATACCCTGATGATGATATAGTAACCATGAGGAGATTATTTTCCTTTTATATCTCATCTCATATTTCATCATTATGTAACTAGTAATTTTGACACAAAAATAACTTGGGGGGCCTTCATAGGTCATTTCCTTGGAGGGTAAAGTTAAAAAATAGAGTAAGTTCCCAATTTTATTGTTCTTTGCAAGATGGCATTTTAATGTCATCATGTTTTGATGGCGAAGAACTTGGTATCTAGTACCATTTTATATTCTGAAGCCATATTTCCAATAAGCCATTGTGATTTGTGGAAGCTATAGTATATGGAATCGCTTAAATGAATGTGTTGCTGAGTCTCTACCCGGAGTTTCAAATGTCTTTTCGGGAGGTTTGAAAAGTGTAGAGTTAAACTCATTCTTCATTCTCAAAGCGTTTAACACACTGCACAGGTGTATTTTTTTTTTGTACCAAAGTATGCAGTGAAAAAGAGTTATTTCCCATGGAGATAGCAGTCAGAATTCTGAAGTGGAGAATTCAGAATAGAGAACATATATTCCCCAGATGTGTTGGGTTTCAACCACCACTCACCCACAAAAACTCTTGTTGAGAGAGTTTATTATTAAAACACTAATTATAATCTCCCTAAGCCTGTGTGACCCAACTATACAAAACCCCTTGGATGTGCATGATATTGTCCACAACTATAAAAATAGATGCAATGGCATTTCATCTGGTTGAGTGTTATAAGGAACCTGTGGGGACATGTCCTGAATTTTGGCTGTTCTACAAATCAGAACCGTTAGTACGAAGGACAAGGGAGTGAGTGTGTGGTTCAGAAGCATCTGTCTGGGATCAGGATGCACAGGAAGAGTCTTCATAAGCAGCCACATATTCTCAGGAATGCATCTCTAGAACTGTCTTTGAGAGCCACCCAGAAAAATTGTTCTGTTGTTACTATTAATAATAACTATTATTATTACGGATGATGCTTGTGAGCAATTTCTCATGTTTAGAAATCATGAATTCGGGGCCCGGGAGATAGCATGGAGGTCAAGTGTTTGCCTTTCATGCAAAAGGTCATCGGTTCGAATCCCGGTGCCCCATATGGTCCCCCGTGCCTGCCAGGAGCGATTTCTGAGCATGGAGCCAGGAGTAACCCCTGAGCACTGCCGGGTGTGACCCAAAAACCAAAAAAAAAAAAAAAAAAAGAAATCATTAATTCTTCTGAAGTGAAACAATGAAATGGGGCCTATTGAATAGAAACACAAATGGGAAATTACTGAATGAGGGTACCACTGTGATGGCTTTGCTTCCTCCAGTCTCCTGCTGCCTGAAGAGAAAAAAAAAATTTGGCCAAGACATTGGTTGGACATACAGTGACACCTGCTCGATAAGACCCCTGCAGATCTGTGGAATTAGTTGGCATCAGTCATCCATTTCCTTCCTTACAACTTTGCTCACGACTGGACACCAGGCTGAAACTAGAATGCAGAAGACCAAGCACTTATTAGCCTCCATGGGAGGTGGGGGGAGACAGGATTCTGCTTTAACCATGGGGCAACCTCCTTTACAACCAGAAAAGTAGTCCCGCCATCCCATGCTAGAAGAGATCCTCCTCCTAGCATGGGTATTTCAGAGTGAAGAGTCAGAAACGTATGCTAAAGCATAGGCCTGGGTTCCCAGCCTGAGTCATTGGGGATTCAGAGATATCCCTTCCAGTTGCGAGCCTGCCATTGCCTGGAAGTGATTCCATTTGGGATTGCCTAGATCTTCCTATGCGGTGCTTGGGCATCATTCATCTGATATGACCTCTGATCCTAGATTGTTAGCAAGAGACTTTGCATTCCTCTCCCCTGGTTTGCTGCTAGCTCAAGCTCCAGCCGCATGCCCTGTAATGATGCATCCTGCTATTTATTACTTGCTTTCTTTCACCCGGTTCTACCAGAACTCACATCTCTCTTTCGGAAAAATAAACCTTAACCACCCCTGTGCCAGCTGAGCAGAGAAATTGAGTTTGTTTCTTTTGTTTTCTCCATTTAAAACTTTTGTTGGAGGGGGGAGGGAATGTTCTTCCAGTGTGTTGTCTTGGGTTCTTATTATACTGGCTTGGTTTACCTTCTTGCTGTCCTTTTTCTCATTCTGTTTTCTCCATTCTTCTCATTGGAGGCAATGAGCCATCCAGCGGCCGGAACTCCCCTCTCCCTTACCGGCCAGAAAGCCGCCCTCTTACTCCAACTTACGCTCAGGCCCCTAAACATTTCCATGTTCCAGGTAGGAGCTGACACGATCTATGTCTTGGTGTCCTGTCACCATGTAGAACGTAGCCTTTGTTCCCCATGTCTTGTCTCCATTTCTCATGCGCTTTTAACTTGAGATGCACACATGGTTGATTAATCCTAAATTGTCGGATCAGACCCCGGAAGGCCTTTTGGATGAATGTTTTGCATGTGAAAGGCCAGACTTGTATTGAAGATAGTAAATCTCCAAAGTTCGTTGTATGTGTGTGTTTTTTAAGGAGATGGGAAGCAGAAAGGTCAGATTTTGAGGGTTGAATTGACGTGGTTTTGTTCTACATAAAATGTTCATTTTACCTTTATAATAGCATTTTCTTATCATGCCATGGTAGTTTGGTATCACTGACTAATTAATCCGGCAAGTTAGTTGTCCTCCTCACAACAAACCACACTAAAACATTGGATTAGTGGCATCTCTCTGCCAAGGCCAATTTAGCCAATGACGCCTGTAGCCCACAAAGCTATCTTGCAATTTAGGCTTAATGCTCAGCTTTGCTCTTGGGCCACAAGCATTTGCCAGTATTATCCAGATAGAATTTTTGCCACTGGAAAAGCTGGATCAACAAGAACCTGCAGCTCAATGTGTAAGGATCAAGCTTAGCCATCTGAGGTCATGATACTATTTTTCCACCAGAGGAATATTGTTGGGCTGCTTTTAGCTATGGAAAGTTGTTAAATGAAATCATTTCACAAACATTCTGCGTATTTGGAATTGGTCAGCA
Organism: Crocidura indochinensis; assembly: GCA_004027635.1. Lineage (NCBI taxonomy): Eukaryota > Metazoa > Chordata > Mammalia > Eulipotyphla > Soricidae > Crocidura > Crocidura indochinensis. The sequence continues at coordinate 7,741 of PVKC010037663.1, forward strand.
ATGTTCTTTTCCCACCCTGCCTTCCAAACTGACTGGCTAGAACACAGAAAAGTTCAGGGTTTAATTTAGGGAATGGCACCACTAACATATGATGGCCTCTTTTCAAGTTTCTCTGATCCTTAAAAATTAGTCTGTTGTCCTTTGCAATTCTTTCACCCAGAGAATGCCTCACCAAGATGCAGTGAGCACCCCAGATTCTGGGATAACAGGGCTTGGGAAATGGGCTGGTATATTTGCAGGCCAAGTAAAAGGGCATAAAGCTGGTATCATAATCAAAGGGGATCCTGTCAAAGGAACCAGACTTGGAACCCAGCTTCTTTTTCTTCCATTTTTTTGAAATGTAGCCTTTGTCGGTCAGGGTTTTGTTAAACCTCCTGCTCCATGCATTAGGCTGACCCTGTGCGTGGAATATTCCTTTGTGTCAACACCTAGTCTGACTTCATTGCTTCCCAGTGTGTTGTTCATTAGCTGAAAACTAAATTGAGCCCCCCATGTCTACTGGGATCTCAATTTTCAGACGTAGCAATTTGGGGTTTTGTTTTTCCCCCAAACTGGTTATGTCTTCCTCCCCTCTCGGTTCTGCCCCTGCCTGCCTTCCCTCCTCTCGTAATTCCCCTTTTTAGTGCTGTGTGTACCTGAAATAAGTGGCCTGTGACTGGAACACATCTCTGTATATCTTCTCATGTATTACAAAGGATTCCATGTCATTCGTCCAGAGTCATTGCTGTAATCTGCCTCGCCGTTGCCTTCGTCTTTGTAATACAAAAGCCAACACATGTTGGGTTGTGTTCAAGAATCTTCGGTTTGGTTTGCCCCCTACACACCCCTCAGTTGATCTGTGTTTGCCATTGCTGAATGGGTCCCCATAATCACACATCTTTGCTTTTCATTTCCACAGATGAAGGGGTCAACATTTACCGAAAACCACCCATCTACAAGCAGCATGGTAAAAACCTGCTTCCCTCTGCGTAGCTTTTAAGTGGCAGATGCTGTTGCCTTCTCTCTGCTGTCCTCTGAAAGGCTTCTGGGCTGCTGCTTCTGACAGTCACTCTGGAACCTCCAGTTGAGAACATCGGGGTTCCAAGATGGAGGAGAACACTTAGCTTGGTTAGGGAAGACACTGCTCTCACGGCTGTGAGAGTCCATCCACCTGTCATTCCATACACAGGCAAAGTCTGGGCTTGCCTCAACTGTAATTCACAGACACCTTAACAAGAATATTTTTTTTTTAATTTTCAGCCTCAAATAGTTGAACCAGCCTTTTATCATAATTTGGATGATCTGGCCTTCAGGTTCTAGTTTATTAAAATGAATGAAAGCAACCACCTGGGGAGAATGATTTAAGTGAACCTCCACCAGTGTGGTTCTATGTGCCCCAGTTTCTTCGGGGACTGGAGTGTCCAGTGGAGGAAGTAGGTAGGGAGTCCTGTCTACATCAAGGTTCTCACCCTAGTCCCTGGTCTGCACCCACCAAGATGTCTGGGTGATTTCTTAGTTGTAAAAATCCAGTGAGAGCAGCCAGCAAGTCTCTCTGATTTCAAAGTCTCATGTGAGTGAAATTTATAATTGTTTTTTTTTCTTTTTCTTTCTGGAAATAGCCTTTTTTTTCAACCCAGGATATCACTTAACTTGATGTAAAATCACACATCCTCCATGATCTAATTGAAAACTCAGTTCAGATGGTCTTAGAAAATGCTGTACAAAAACTTGCAGGTTGCCAGGTGAATCCACCTGTCCTGAATGTCTTCAAGGTTAAGGGTGCTGTGAAAAGCAAAAGTTGGAGATGCCCAAGAAAGGACTTTTAGGCCAAAGTTGGAGGGGGTGGGAGTAAGCCACTCTATTGTGACGCTCTAAAACTGTGATTTGCTCTCCTTCTTTATTTTACACCACATGCTTGCTTTTTTAAGTTTGTTAACATTGTTTTTGTTTTTGTTTTTTTATGGTTTAATGTCTTCTCACCCACTCATTAACATGTGACTGTTTACTGATTTCATCAATTCTAATGTGTAAGTACTGTTTGAAGTCATGCTTTTAGAAAAAAAAATTAACATTCCTGTCATTTATTTGACTGAGCAAAGGTTTTGATTTTTTTTGAAAAAAAAAATTATAGTTCCTGCCTCTCTAAATAAAAACAGTCAAATAATTAAGATTTTATATTTGAAAATGTTATGCTATTTGGGAGAATAGATTAGTTTCTCTGAATCAAGTCTATATTGACTTTACTTTCTCTCATTCGGTTGTAAATAAGAATAATACGATAATGAGCTAGAGAGATAGTATAGTAAGTCAGGGATTTGCCTTTCACATGGTCAACTCAGGTTTGAATCCCAGTATTCTATATGGTCCCCTGAGCATCCCAGGAGTAATCCCTGAGTGCAGAAACAGAAGTAAACCCTGAGCACTCTCATACCCGCCCCCCAAAAGGAAAATAAATAGGATTAAAAAAATCCACAATCAGAACGTTTTGTAGTGTAGAAGCACACTGCAAGAAAAATTGTTGCTACTCCCCAGAAACATGATGAAAATGCTAGAATTAAAGTCACGCCTCCTTTTTAAAAATATCTATAAATATAATGCAGATCCGAATCTTTAATACACTCCTGCATTTTGTTGTTCTTCTGGAAGAACAGATAGTATGCAGCGTTTTCTAAGCAGATTTTTTTCCATAAGGTTAGAGATTCAAAGATACATGTCCCATGCCCTGTATCAGACTTTATCCCTTATTGCTGGGCACCCTTTCTCAGTCACTTAAGTAAGTCAAAGCTCTGAAGAATTAGAACTGCAGCTTCAAAACTTTATTTAAAAATTTAAAAATATGAGTCCAGGCCAGAGTAGGTTTTTTTTTTTTTTTTTTTGAAGCCAAATGAAAAATGAAGGTGTTTGAAAATGTTTTGTAACATCCCAGGTCACTTTGCAAAATGAGTCAGAATCAAGCAAAATTGAAATAGTAACTTGGCTTTGCCCAATTTTTGGCTAGATTTGGGGCTTTAAGTCCATGGATCCATAGCAGAGCCTTGACTGGGCTAATACAAAGCTAACCCGGCTCATCTCCCTTTTGGTGTTTGGAAAAGTTGGGTGACTCAACTGTGAGTGTAGCCCCGTGAACAGAGCAGTGAGGCATCCACCTGTCACAGGCTCATCTCCAGCTCACTTATAAGGCTTTCCCCCTTCCCATCTCTCCCAGAACTCCAGGGATATGCTAAATGATCTAGAGAAAATGCATTTGTGATCAAGTTGCCCCGTCTTTAATCTAACATCTAGTTTTTTTTTGTTTTTTTTTTTTTAAAGCATCTTGCATATACACCTCAACCCAGACCCTTGCCTGGTCTGTATTGTGAATTTGGGGACAAAAAAAAAAGCATCTTGCTTATAGCTCTTTGATTTCAAATGTCTAACTTGGATTCTCAGTTGCTCTAAAAGAGTGTGGAACCTGATAGAATGATGGTCATATCCTCTTCGTGTTCTATCCAGGAGAGAAGTCACTCAGCCCACATGGTTTCTGAGTAGTTGCAGTGTAACTAGTGTTGCCGAGAAATCAGACTTCAGATGTATTATTGATCTGGGAGGAGGAGTTATTTTATGGCATAAATTTAGCAGTCACATAGTGCCAACAAGCTCTATAAGAAGGATTTTTCAGATACAGGACAGATGTAGTGAAACTTCTGAGGTAATAAAAGTCAAGAAAATGCTCTGAGTGGCCCCCTTAGGTCTCAGAGAGCAAAGAAGCTGTGGAAATGGGGTTGGAACCACACGACTTTGCAACCCTAGAGCTAAGCTGCCCCTGATTCCCACCTAGATGCAGCTGCCCTGGCAGCCCAGAGCAAGTCTTCAGAAGACATCATCAAGTTTTCCAAGTTCCCAGCAGCGCAGGCTCCAGACCCCAACGAGATACCAAAGATTGAAACAGATCACTGGCCCGGCCCTCCGTCTCTGGCTGCCGTAGGTACGCAACCCTTGCAGCTCCGCTCAGTAGACAAATGCCATGAGCACTCGCAGTGAATTGCTAGAAAAGATGTGAGGAAACGTGTCATTATCTTAAAGACACTTGGAAAAAGCAGAGTGAACAGAGGTGCTTCGAAGTTGCCAACACCCTTCTGTAACTCTACAGATTTGAAACAGTAAACCCCGTGTGACTCAAGTGCAATGCAAGGAGATCTCTGCATTGCTGTCAGAGCTAGGGGGACACTTGACTGTAGGAGTGTGACTTCTGACAGTTCCGTCTATTTCCAACTTTCTGGGTGTCTCTTAACCCTTTGGAAGCACTTTCGCTTTCCTTGCAAAATCACCTTCTCTTTACTAAGAAGGGCTGCTACAGAGATGTGGGTGCTCTGAGGGGTTATCAAGTGACATGCGATTCCATCCACCATTTTCATGACTGTGCTGAAATGTCACATTGGAGCTGTCACCACACTTTTGCTTTGAACCACAAATTTATGCTTTAGATGGTGTCTTTGTCTTGACCATTTTGTCTGTGGTGGGATCACTTGGCCTAAAAACTGGTATTAACAAATCCAGATGCTAATACCGGAGTATAAAGAAGTCAGCTTTACAAAGATAATACAACCTGGTCTCAAGCCTGTTTTCACATTTAACAGTCTTCAGTTTTCCCAAATTTCTCAGTTTTCTTTAGTATGCTACCTTCTATCAGGTTATTCTCAGATACCTTTTATGATAAGCAGCGTAAGTGGGTTTTGATGCAATTTATTATTACAGAATGAGTTAAAGGAACTCTATCTTGATCCAGTATTCACAAGTATCCTGCCTATGGAGATGAGATTTATCTCATCCTTGCAAATTCATGCCTGTTATTTTTGTTTGGGGCCATACCCAGTGGTGGTCAGGACTTATTTCTGGCTCTGTGCTCAGGAATCACTTCTGACAGGATCAGGGGACCATATGGGACACTGGTATTGAACCTGGATCAGTCATGTGCAAGGCAAGAGTCATACCAGCTGTACTCTCTCTCCAGCTCCAATGCCTGTTCATTTCTGATGAGTGTAGACTTATGAAAGAAAATTCTTATGGGCATTAGTGATCTTAAGACTCAAAAACCAACCATCATATTTTTCTGCCACCTTGCACCCTGCTGGCATTTCTTGGAACCCTTGAAGTTCTAAAATCCAGTCATGTGACCCTGGGGACTTCACAGCAACAAGATTTTTGGGGCAGGGGAGCAGCACCATTATATCTGT
>PVKC010037664.1:0-12923 GCA_004027635.1 Crocidura indochinensis
AATATGATTAAAATAAAATTATATTAAAAACAAACAAACAAACAAAAGAAATAGCTCCTGGCAGGCACGGGGAACCATATGGACACCGGGATTGAACCAACCACCTTAGGTCCTGGATCGGCTGCTTGCAAGACAAACATCACTGAGCTATCTCCGGGCCCATTTGAAAATATTTTAGATGTAAGGTATTTGAAAACATTTTAGATTCTGGGGCTAACACCATAACAGGAGTAGGTAGGGAATATGCCTTGCATATGACCAATCTGGAACAGACCCAGGTTTGATCCCCTGGATTTCATATAGTCCCCAAAGCAAGCCAGGAGCAATTTCCGAGTGCAGAGTCAAGAGTAGCCCCAGAGCTTGCTGAGCGTGACCCCAAAACACACAAACAAAATAATATTTTAGAATCTAAGATATTTTTAATTTCAAATTTAAAAAACAAAAATATTACCGTGTCATAATTCTTAAAAAGTACACTTCCAATAATGTCTCCTATAATGTATTTATATCTCATGGTAGCTATTAGATAGAGGTATTTCTTAGTGTCTGGGAACTAATCCACTATCTATGGAATGAAATCACCTTTCCACACGGAAAGAGTTACAGATCTCTCATGCTCATTTATTAGTATCATCTGAGTACCAAATTGATATTTTATATTATTTACTTGTCTCTCATTATGAACAAGGCTAGAGCAACAGTCAGTTATCAGAACAAAATACTCTAGAGCTTCCTCATCTATAATAAAACATCATATAATGCTTCAATCTCATTAAAATTCTACACGTTTGCAAAAAGTTTTCAATACTTGCTACAAATATTCTCCATGGGGAATGTTTATTTATTTGCTTAATTTCTAACAATGTGTTCTATTATAGTAATATTTGTTATTAATATTTGTTAGTGTCCTTTACATTTAATTGGGCTTCTGACCAATTGAAATTGTGCTTTCTAGCAAATGGTAGAGCTTTTGATTGTTTAGCATCTTATTGATGCTATTTGTTCTTAAATTTAGTACAAATACAGCTTGTTGGCTGTGTTATTTTCTAATGAGAATATTATAAAATGCCTTGGGGGCTAATTGCAATTAGAACATCATTCTTTTAATTGAAATGAATTATATACTAAAATATAGCTATTCTTGCCTCTGAATAAGGTTGGATCTTTCACATAGATCCCATGTTGTTTCTGAACTTGGAAACATCAACCATATTTGAGGTGCTAAAGCTCATACTTCTAATTTAAAAAACTCTTCCTCTATTATTTTGTTTTGTTTTGTTTTGGTTTGGTTTGGTTTTTGGCGCGGGGGGGGGGTGGGGTGTCACACCCAGCAGTGCTCCGGGGTTACTCCTGGTTCTATGCTCAGAAATAGCTCCTGGCAGGCACGAGAGACCATATGGGATGCCAGAATTTGAACCACCATCCTCTTCTGCGTCTAAGGCAAACACCTTATGGCTGTGCTATCTCTCCAGTTCCTTCTCTATTATTTTTTTTAAATACACACTTTGGGGTTGCAGATAGAAGATAGTACCTTGGATGATTTTTTTTCTTTTGGGGCTGGGGACCACAACCGGTGCTGCTCAGAAGTTACTCCTGACTATATGCTCAGAAATCGCTCCTGGCTGGAGAACCATATGGGAAGCCTGGGGATTGAATAGCTATCCGTCCCACGTTAGCCGCATGCAAGGCAAACACCCTACCACTTGTGCCACTGTTTCAGCCCCCTAGAATGATTTTCTTACATCTGACCTGAGATAGATTCTTGGCACACCATATGGTCTCCTGAGACTCCCCAAAACTGATCTTTGAATAGAGAGCCAATAAAAGCACTGAATACCATTGTGTGTGGCATAAAACATATGTATATACATATATTTTTATATATGTATATATAAAACCTGTCAGTAAGGAAATTGAACACTGATATAAAATACCATGCATAATTTGCAGGGGCAAGTTTTTTGTTTTGGAGAGAACTATTTAAACAGCTAGCTATGCTCAAGGATCACCCTGGTGGTGCTCAAAGAACTCTATGCAGTGCTGGAGATCATACCGAGGGCATCTGTGTGCTAAATAGACAAGTACTTTTTCTTTTTTATTATTTCTTGTATCTGTAGACATATTTTATATTTTATATACCAAGAAGCTCTCATGTTTTCTTTATTAAGATACTTTTAAATTGAGGTGTTATTGACAAAGAAAATTATGTCTGAAGAGTACAACATAATGATTTATTATTCATAGGCATTATGCAATATTTCCTAAAAGTAAATTAATACACTATCTTCTCATTTAAGTCTATGAGAAAAATGTAACTACTGTAGACTCTACTATGAAAAGTACTACTTAGGAACTCAAACTTGACAAACCAAATCAAATTCCAGAATCAATTCTAATTTTAATGAGAAGTCTATGCTATTAATGATAATTTCTGTTTTATAAGACATCTAGTTATAATTGTTAATTTATATTTATATTAAATGAAACCATATCACTTATGAAACTTCATAATTTGCTTCAAGTCTACAATCAGAAGGTATTTTATAAATTTTCTAAATCTACACATACTTTAAAAAAATAAGGTAAAATGGAAAGAGAATCAGAGTTGTAGATCATCCTGTTTTTCATTACTAAGAAAAATCACTTGCACTAAGTTGCTAGATCAAGGACTTTTTCATAACACTAGAATTTGAGTTTTAAAAGAGTAAGAGCTTTTTGTTCTATTCTAAGGAATTCCCACTGAGAATAGTCTATTAAGCTGTAGAAATGTAGCTGAGAAGGAAACAGTTTGTAAGGCCTGTTTTAAGTATTTTAGCATTCATTAGCCTCTTTTTAACCCTTGAATATAGGGTTTCTCTTTTATTTAAAACACCACAATCCATTTAACCCTTATTTATGACCATTACAATTTCAAGAATTGGCCTCTATGAATATATTCACCTTTTCTTTCCTAAACCCTAGTCTAAAAAATCCTTGCCATTCTCTTACATAGTTCCCATATTTCCTCCTTTCCTCTTATCTTGAATCCTGTAGAAGTCAGCAGGATCTTTTTAGCTGTAAACTGTCCATATCCTACTTAAGGTAAAATTCTCCCAGTGACTTCCATATTCTAACACAAAATACAACTCCCAGTGTTTTCTCTGATCTAGCCTCTCCTTTTCCATTCATTCTTATTCTTCTATATTTTCCCCTAATTCATTGTTTAGAATTTAATTAGATATTTAGCATTAATTAAATGAAAGAATCCTGTTTTTTTTATTTCAGGGTCCTTATATTCCACCCAGAATATATATAATACATATATAATAAATAACATATTATATATTATTCTATAATATGTTATATTCAACCAGAATATATATATTCCACCCAGAATATTACTCTTGTAGTCATCATTTGCAACATTCAGTTATATGTTCAGGTCACTACTGCAGAGTACCTCTAAAACCATCTACCATGTCCTTTTACCATCTATTGTCTTAATGTGCTCTCTTTATAGCAGTTAGTATTACCTGATGTTAGACAATCACATAGTTCGATCTTGTGTCTTGGTTGATGAAATGTAAGTTCCATAAGGCAGCAAATTCACACTATTCATCTCAATATTCACAATAACTAATATTCACACTTCTCTCTTTCCCTCTTTCCCACTCCCTTTGAATCACACATGGCAGTGCTAAAGGACTAGTCTTGGTTCTGCACTCAGGAATTACTTTTGGACATGCTTTTGGGACCACGTGGGGTATCAAGAATCAAACCTGGTTGGCCATATACAAGACAAATTTATGTGCTATACTTACATTTATTTATACATACAATCTGTACTATAGCTTGGGTCCTCATATTCACATCTCAAATTTCACATTGTCTTGTTATTGGAATAGTATTGAACAAATGTTTATTAAAATAATGAATGCAAAAGATGATAAATCTTTACTATTGAGAAATCATTTTCTGCAAATCTATGCCATTACGATTTTTATTTCCCATTCCCAGCAGCTATCCTGTTAACTAACTAAGCAATTCACTACTAAAAGTGAGACTCTAGTTCAAGCTATTAGAGCACATTGAATTATCCCATGCTTAGAATGCCTGGAACCTGAATGTCAAAGCCATTTGGCTGTAAGCTATTTATTGCTTTTGGACCACAGAGATAGTTGTATTCAAATGATCTCATAATAGTAGAAGAACTCCTAGATGGATTATCATCAATTATATTATTACTTTACACTCAGTGGGCACCATCTAATTAGCCCTATAGTATTGCAGGTTGAGAGCAGATGTAAATGAAAAGGCTGGGATTCAGTCATCAGTGGGTGGCATTAATGTTTGAATGAGATTGTTTAGTCAAAGAGCAAGCTCTCGTCTTTCTTTTAAACCTGCTGTGTCCAAGTTATTGTACTATTTGGACACATAGTTAAGTATATCCTTAGTTATTGATATTTTTTCTTAATGTAAGCATCAAAAATTATATTACATTATAAATTTTTATAAATGAATATTAAACTTTTCAGTGAAAAAATAAAGATTTATTCAAGGAGTAGAAGAAATTTAGAGACAATATAATATAGCAAGGAAATAATCTTAAACTGCATTTACCCTGCCCTGAGCTGTACCTTCTTTGTTATTGTTGTTTCATTTGGGGTCACATCTGAAGTGGTCAAAGCTTTCTTCTGACTGTGAATTTTGAAGTCATAATTGATGGCGTTTAGGAGACAATATGGGATACTGGGGATTGAACCAGGTGAGCTGTTTAAAAGGCAAATGCCTTACCCATTGTACTTTTCATTCCAGCCCCCAAGCTTTGCCTTCTTAGCTGGATTTTTTTTTACAATTTAGAAACTATTTGATACTTATTATTAAGTGATAGATAATAGATAATAATAGATGATATAACAATAAATAGATAATGATATAATTAATAAAATAGATAAAATAGTAAAATAAAATAATAAATATATAATAAAATATAAAATAATAAAAATAATAATAAAAAAGGAAAATAATAATATATAATAATAATAGTATTACTCACTTCATACAATATTATGATGACTAGAATTTGAGGGTACATTAATGTAGTTATTACATTATTTGGCACATTGAGAGAGCTTTATATATGTTAATTATATTATCATTGATTTTGTTTCTGTGAATTTTTAGTTTGAGGTGTGTTTTAGTTTTTGTTTTTGTTCTTTTTAGTTTTGTTTAGTTTGTTTATTTTTTTTCTCTACCATACCTGCCTATTATCAAGATTTACTCTTAGATATACTATGGGACCATGTATATTGCCAGAGTCAAAAACAGGTCAGACATTTGTAAGGCAAGTGGTACTTTCCCTTCAGTTCTATCATTAATTTTATTTTAAACTTCATTCAATACTTTTCAAAAACTATTTATCAGATATCATAGGGGGGAAAGCACTAATTCTTCACACTTTAGTGTTTATTATAGCTTTGAATAATAAAGACTATTATAACTCTAATAAATGGGGTGGGGCTTTTACCCTGAACACGTGTCATAGTGACTTGACCTGGGATTCAGTCAATTGGATATCAGCCATTCACCTAGAACCTTGGATCCAATTTTTGGAACCAACAAAGTTTTCTGTCAGAAGTCCAGGAATTAGACTTCTACTGGGGAAGGCCTTTATGCTGCCCTGGCACCACCTGCTCCAGGGTGGATTTAAATTACACCGTGAAGACTTTGAAATTAACAGCAACTTGATTTCAGGGTGGGTTTCCTTGCCTTGCCACCTATTGTGAGACAAACCAGAAGATGCTTCATAACACCCTGAATTTAACATAGGATCTATACATAAACCAAGATCTCTAATTATTAAAGCCTGACTGCAACAACTAAGATTGAAGAAAACTTTTTCTGGAACCATGAGGAAAGACTTTGGGATATGACAACTCAGTCTGCCTTGAGCCTGTAATTGGTCTTATGGCAGGATGATTCATGGGTAGAGTGACTATGTTTTGGAGCCAAAGGTTTATTCTTTCTATTTTCCCCCAACTTTTATTCAACCTATGCAAAAAAAAAAAAAAAAAAAACTGCCAGCATTTTTTTCTTAATTGTTTAGATAGAGGCTTTTATCTTTTTTTTTTTTTTTGGTTTTTTGGGGCCACACCCGGTGACGCTCTGGGGTTACTCCTGGCTATGCGCTCAGAAGTCACTCCTGGCTTGGGGGACCATATGGGAAACTGGGGGATCGAACCGCGGTCTGTCCTAGGTTAGTGCAAGCAAGGCAGGCACCTTACCTCCAGCACCACCGCCCAACCCCCGCTTATCTTTTTCATAGATCCTCGGGACATGAATTACTCCTTTCTACCTCATATTTCTGCATTTTTTATATAATTAAGTAGGGATTAAAAAGGAAAGGATGAAGGGCCAAGTGGTCTCAGGTGCAATGATGAAAAAAAAAGACATAACTAAATATCCAAGCCAATGCCAATAACAATAAAATCAAGAGACACAAACTAACAATATAAGCTTTAAATGAGCCAGTTAAATGGGTAAGCCAGGTAGAAAATTCGGTGGTATATGATACACTGTGGGAACTTCAGTGGTGGGAGGTTGACACTGGTGGTCAGATTGGCTCTGATTCATTGTATGTCTGAAATCCAACTATGAAGGACTCTGTAAACCACAATGGTTTCAATAAATAAAATTTAAAAACAAAACATAACAAACTAATAAAATATATAAATAAAAACTTCAAATAATAATATCAAAGTGATGAGTAAGAAAATATTTTAGGCTAGGATGGTCTAGTCTGACTTAAAAAAGAAATCAACCTCAAAATTCATTGGTAGATAGTTGAGTTTTCATAAGTTATAAATAGAAAATGATAATTAAATTAGACATTAAAAAGACACTTCTGTAAAAATTTAAGCTTATTTTTAGATCCTGTTGCCTATATTTATTATTAATTTAGTTGTGTTTTTCCTCACAAAATACTGGCCTCTTTGAGACTCTGCTGTAGAAATATTTTGTTGCTTCATTTTGATACCAAACTTGCTGTGAAGAATCCAGTTATTCAAGAAAATTTTACACAACTGGACCTATCATCTTAGTTTTGCATACCTGAAGATTCAATGATTCCTAAAATTAATTTTGAACTTTTAGAATAATAAGAATTAACTGAATGGATGCAAATAGTGTAAAGCATTAGAGTGAGAAAGCTCATAACCATAGGATATATATGGTCAGGACTCCTGACCACACAGAAGTAAAAAATGGGAAGCTTCTGTGCTTTTACCCGAACATCTCTCCTAAATTCATTTTTTTCTTGTTAAGAACACAAATTACATTGCATTACGCTTGTTAAAGATTTCAATAAAAAGTGGTATTTTAATGCAAAATGACTACTCTATACTAAAAATGGGACTTTTTTACAGGGCTTTTATGGTGTGTGACTTCATTTCTTTATTAATAATGCACTTTGTGAGTTTTTTTTCATCCATTGATCTTGCAGGAGCATTGCTAACATTAACTAATTAATCCTCTTGTCATCTCCATGAACAAGGTAAAGCATTTGTTTAAAGGTTCACTCTGCTATAGGAAAACTTGGGCAAAAGCTGTTTGACAGGACTTGATGAATGCATAGCAACCAGGTGACAGGGAAGAGTTGACTTTCAAAAGAAAAGCTCTGCTTCAACTTTTTTGGCACAGGCCCCTCCATCTTACTGGCAACTAAACCATTTTCTCCATATACTCTTACTGGCTCTCATTGATTCCCATCTGTTTGGAAGGCACGATGCCCAAGCAGACAAGCAGACACTGGTCAAATCCTTGGCGTTGATCTTAGGAGAAGTGTGCTTTCTGGGCAGTCTGCTTTTCCCTGCCATGCTACATCTGTTTCACCAGATGTCTCACCTCTGGGTCCATTGGTATGCCAGCTCTATTGCTGCATGTCTGTTTACAGCACATCTGTGAGTATGCAAATGCCAAGTCACAAAGTAAATGGTAGACTGTGTATGGATGGTGTGTTTGTGTGTGTGTGTGTGTGTGTGTGTGTGCGCGTGCGCGCGTGCACACGAGCACATATTTCTAGGAGTAGACTCATTGCAGACTAGGTAGAAGCATTGGGGCTCTGCCTTTTGCAATTATGCGTATTTCACAAAGTATATTGCATCCAGTATCATTATCCACAAAGTTAAAGTACAATATGCCTGTTAGACTGAAGTAATATAGTAATGCATATTAATTTATTTATATAGCTATAGATGCCTTTAAATTTACCTACAAGTTATGCAACCCTAGTATATAAACAAAAAGCTACTTATAAATTGTTCCTCCTCTTTCTCGGTATGGAAACATAAAACTGAAACCCATGAACAAGTTGAATAACCTTACAAAGGAGGTAATAGTACATGTTCAAAGAAGAATTTCTGACATATCCAGGACAAAGGAAATAAGTCTTAATGGGGAAAGTATTTTTCTTTTATACTTGCCTTAGATATTTAGGCATAGGCACAGAAATAACACAAAGGATGGCATAGTTCTGTGTTATTGTCATGGTATTTTACCTACACATAAATGTATATAAATAGTAAAAATCCATCTTTTATTTTTCATCTCAAATATATATTCTCGGTTCTTTTAGCTTATCTTGGAGGATTTTTATAGCTATATATATGTATATATATTCCTAAGTGTATGAAAGTTTTTAAAAAGAAAATAGATTATTACAAGCAGGGATTGACACATTCTAGCGTAGTTACTTGGCACTTTATATATCTTTGCCAAAATCCATTCTGAAGAGTCTGTTTTATAATTAGCCTAGAGTTGTTAGAAATTATTACTTTATAGGGGCTGGAGCAATAGCACAGCAGTAGGGCATTTGCCTTGCACACTGCCAATCCAGGACAGAACTTGGTTTGATCCTCAGCACCCCATATGGTCCTTTTAGAGTCAGAGAAGCCTTAGGTAAGAGTAGAAGAGGAACTGTCTGCCATACAATTTTTGGGACAGTGTTTTGCTTCAACCATTATGTTCTTATCGATTGTCATGGCTTTCTTCTGCGGAGGATAGGTCTGGGGAAACCCGCTCGCAGGCCCCTTATCCTGTCATAGGTGCCTTCTTGGACTCTGGCTGTAAGAGCTTGTAGTTTGGAGGACCCATGCCCGAGGAGGTATTCAGACTTCTCCAGTGAAGAGGAGTTAGAAGTATGGAAAGTCAGGAAAGAAGAAAACAGGACAGCGAGTTGAGAATCCGGTGACCACCCTACCAATCCTAGAGAAAGACAACCAGTCAGTAATGCAATTAGCAATTGGAGTTTAATACTTTGGCCAAGGGGTCCGACAATCTCCGGTGGTCCATGGACCCTGAATGCCAGTCACATACAGCTTTTTTGTTTTTGCGATGTTACATACGTCATTCAATAAAAAATTAAAAGATATTGCAGCAATTCTGAAACAATACTTCCTTCAAATTTTAACCAAAAACATCCTCTCCCATCTCACCTGAATTTCTTATATGTCAGCTTATTGTCCCTTCAACTACTTTCATGTTTATTTCAAGGTATACCTAGGACAGTATCTAGTTTAAAGAAAATGACACAGGTAAGGCATTCTTAGATGCTTAGGTTCTGCCCTTTCCCCAGGCTTTAAGACCTACCTGGGCTGCCCAGGTATGTCCTGTCCATTGTTCTAGTTTGGGGGCTCTAGTTATGATTTAAACAAATCCCCTGAACAGAAGCATGATTCACAGAGGCAGAAGCATGATTAATATATTTCAAGTTCATCATTTATAATTCATTTTCAGCAGTCCCCCAAGCCAGGAGCGATTTCTGAGTGCATAGCCAGGAATAACCCCTGAGTGTCACCCAGTAAGGCCCAAAAAAGCAAAATAAATAAAGAAAAAAATGAAAAGAAAAGAAATTATCACTTTGCTTAGCAAAATGAAAGAATTTAACCAATCTTAAACATACTTAGGAAGCCAGAAAACTTGGTTATTTATTAATAGCACAATGCTAAAGTACAGGCCTTCTTGACTTCATATTCATTAGTTTTCTCTACAGATCTCCCCTTTATCTCTATTCTGATGCTAGTGTATCCCACCATTAGTATTGTATCATCTTTTTTGAGGGCGTGTTTGGGACACAAGCATGGTACACAAGGGTTACTCCTGGCTCTGCACTCGGAAGTTATTCCTGGAAGGCTTAGGGGACCATATAGAATACCAGTAATGGAACTCAGGTGGACAGTGTGCAAGGCAAATGTTTTACCAACTGTGCTAACACTTTGGCTCTAAATATTGTATTCATCTTGACTAGAGCTTTCTGTACTAGTTACTTCTCAGTTCAAAGAGTAAGGATTTCCTGACTTTCAGTACAAATTATATTTCTATGGTAGTTTACTAATATAATTTGCTAATAATGTTCTACATTATATATTAACTTTAATATATAATATATTAATGTTCTACATTCTGCATTCATTGTACAATACAAATTCACAGCATCTTCCCACCTCCATTCCAACATTGGAATTCAAATTATAATTACTGAAAAACTTGGTGGTTGTCTCAACAGTTAACTGGTTATATGTGGGTTCCCTGGTGTGAAGAATGACTTAGTTTCTAAGTTCATATTGAACAGGCAAGGAATAGACATATAAACCCTCAAATCCAATTCACCCTTAATTCTGTACAAATTATAATTGACAACTGTGACATGCACTCAAGATTAAATAGCTGTCAGTAAAGTGGCAAAGCTTGCAATCCATCTTTACAATTTCCCCTAATTCAAAATTCTAATTTTATTCTTTGCCTGATGACAGTGTTTTTCTTAGTGAAGTTGCAGCTACTGTAGTTCTCTTTGAACAAGAAATTAATATATTTTAAAAATAATAATGTTATACTTCTCTTCTTAGTCCTACCAAAATATTACATTTATATAAATTCAGGCTATGCATTTTGCATAGCTTCCCCATTTAAATAGTAGTAATATTTTATTCTAAAGAACTGAAATTTCACATTAAGTTTACTAGAGTTAGACTAGAATAGTATAGATGTTAAGTCATATGCCTTGACTGAAGTCAACCCAGATTTGATCCCTGCTAATTCATAGCAACCTGAGACTTGAGAATCACTGAGATCAGCCCTGGAGGACTTCAGCATAGAAGGATGACTTTGGTAGCCCCTACCAGCACCACATTCCTGGCCACTCACATTGATCCAGAAATTCACTGACTCATAATCACCATGAAGGGTTCTAGTATTTCATAATTATCAATCAGGAACATTCTATTACCTCAAATAAAATGACTCCAGAATTATTTGTAAGGTTGACTAAGATTCAACATTGGATATATCAATTCTAGTCTATTAGTAACAAGAGTTTTTCCTTTATATAATTGTCTTTAGCATTTTCTTGCTTCCATATTTCATAGCTCATTAAAAAACTATGTACTTATTTGTATTTGTATATGTATATACAAAGACAGTATTTTTGAGGTTTTTATTTCTGGCTCTGGCATTTCTTTTGTTTTTACTTGCTACTGAACTTTCATTCTTTCTTTTTCTTCCATTTTTTAGTTTTTCTTTCTATTTTATTTTTTTAATACTTTATTTAGACACCTTGATTACAAACATAATTGTGGTTAGGTTTCACTGGTGTTCTTTGCAAGTGTCATTTCTGTCAGTGGTGAGAGATCATAGATAGTGACAGGGTTTGATTCTGTTAAGGGTCAAAGAAATTATTAATATTGCTATTGAATCAAAGAAAATTATTTAAAAAGGGTTGTTTCCCCATTGTGTTGTGGGTTTTTCTATGTGTTGTGGCAGTATTCATTGGCTAAATGATGTGCCCGGCCCCAAAGTGGAGCGGTGGTGCCCCTCTGGCTGGACCCTTTCTGTGCGGGTCCTCTCATCTCCAAAAAAGGGGGGCCCTCCTGTGCTGGAGCCACAGTAGATCAAGTTTCAGGTGCAAACCGACAGAGTAGGCAGACAAAACAGTTGAAAGAGTTCTTGTGAACTTCATGTAAAAGGGACCTGCACATAAGTTATGGAAATTCTTAAAATTACTTAGATAAAACTGTTTGAGCATGATATTGATAGTTTATAGTTGGATTGATAATTTATAGTTGGACACAAAATTGATTTTCAGTAGTAGAAATCAGCTTCTTTTTCTTTCCTTATATGTGTTTTACTTATCTTAAAACCATGGTTATTTTTACAGCAACAAATCAAGGTATATTTTTAAGACATTTTGTAAGGACATTAACTGTATGTATATCATCATTGCAGCCTTGAAGACAATGACTGGTAAGAAACTATTTTGACAATAGGCCTATTGAAAGTAGTGAATTGGGTTCAGTCAAGGGACAATGATGGAAAATTTTTATGTGTATCATACAATCCTAGAACATGTCACTTAAAAAAATTCCCAAATCACACTGCTGAGATAGATTTAACACAGTTGTGGATTCCATTCTTAAAATGTTAATTTTTGAATAGTGGCAATGAGGATAAGTGCCTCTCTAAATGTGATAATTTTATAATGATTCTAGTCACATTAAAGTGACAATAGAAAGAAATATTAATAGGATATAAACTTAGTCTCCAACAATTATCAAGAGTAGTATCAGAATAAGGTGAAAGAAAAATAGATTAGTGCTCACTTCAGTAGCACATATACTAAAATTGGAACGATACAGAGAAGATTAGCCTGACCCCTGCGCAAGGATGACACCAAATTCGTGAAGTATTCCATATTTAAAAAAAAAGAAACACAGATTATTTAATTTTTGGATAAAGATTATTTCTTTTTTTGATGTGGACTATTTTGGAGCTTTATTCAACTCTAGAACAAAAATAGATCTACCTTAGACATTTTTATATAAAATTCAGAAAATATAAGCAGAAAACAGTATTGTTATATTAAGTGCCAATTCTTTTCTTTTTTTTTTTTTTTT
>PVKC010037665.1:0-12932 GCA_004027635.1 Crocidura indochinensis
TAACAGTATAATTTTACAATGATTCTTTTACAAGGATGGAAGGTGGTGTTAATAGAAATGAAAGCACAAACCAGAAAATTAGGTAGTTTCCCCATGAACATATAATGAAGTGTAACTGAAACCCAATTACAAACATTTGTAATCATGGTACTTAAATAAAGACATTATTTTAAAGTCTTAAGAAGAAAGATTATAAAAAGAAAAAAAGAATATATAATGAAGTAATGGGTGGAATTGAGTTACTGACTATAAACTGGCATCTAACATATCCAGGTTGATTATGTTTGTAAATTGATTCATTTTTTTCCCAAAAGTTTCTAACCCTCTCAAAGGTTAAATACATTTATCTGTTCTTGAAGATTGTCACACTATAGCTTAATCCTGCCACTCCCTTTTAACCTGATTAATGCTTTTGGACAGATTCATGTTTCTGATGAATTCAGAATGTATTTGTTTACCAGCAGATAAAGAAAAAGTCTTGGCAGAGAAATGGTATCTGGTGACTGTCTATTCCAATTTTAAGCAGTTATTCTTTTACAATATACAATATGTTTGTGGCAGTGGTTTTTGTTCATACTATTTTCTGTATCCCTTGATGTTCTAATCCATAATAATGCAAAAAGAATGTTATTTTTATGAGTTTATTTTCAGTTTCAAGATGTATAAAAGAGACAAATCTAGATTATCTGAATCAAACAAAAAATAACTATTTGGAGGAAGCATCGTAAATTATTTACTTAAGAAGAGGGAAAAAGGACTGATGTATTAATACAACAGGTAGGACATATCGACTTTAAATGCAATTGGGTTTGAGCCTAAGCTTCCTAGATGGTTCCCTGAGCACTGCCAGGAGTAATTCCAGAGTGCAGAGCCAGGAGTAACCCCGGAGTATTGTCCAGTGTGGCTCAAAATTTAAAACTTAAAAAGTAAAAATAGGAGAATGTTTTTGTGAAACAATTTGCAAAATTGTTGCTTTAAGATTTTAAAAATTTATTTGAAATCATAATACCAGGGTTTATCAAGTTGTTTACAATACAGTTGTCTTGGACTTTAAATATTCCAGTATCAAGGCTAGAGTGGTAGTACAGTGGTATGGTGATTGCCTTGCATGTGGCTGACCCAGGAAGGATGCAAGTTAGATCCCTGGCATCTCATATGGTCCACCGAACCAAGAGCAATTTCTGAGCACAGAGCAGGAGTAATCCTCGAGTGCCTCCTGGTGTGGCCCAATCACCTCCCCTCAATTCCAGCATCAATCCAAAAGCAGCATGTGACCGTCCCTCCACCAGTGTCCCCAGTTTCCCACACATCACCCCAGCTTGCCCCTTGCAGGCACAAACAAATGTACTTCATATTATTTGTTACAACACAAGATTAATGGAATTATAAAAACAGATCAATAAAAGTCAATTGGAGATTATTATTATATCTCACAATAATATTATTGAAGTCACTGACAGAGTATCTATTTGGGTGGTTTGGTGCTAATTGGGCCTTCTGTGTTTTCTTTACGGTCATGGAGTTTGGTGGTCTATGAAACCTTCCCATCAGATTTGCTGTGTTCCTACTGTGTTGACTGTACTTTGGAATGGGGAGGTTTTCTGTTGCAGTTGATGTAGCTGTGTGGTCACGTAGCTATAGAGCTAAAAGGATTTGGTAGCTAGCTGGCAGTTTGATGACATTTATTTGTAGAGCTGGTGTTGAGTATGGCTGTGGGCTGATGTGCTATCCAGTATCAAGGGGAATCTGTCTTTCCCCCAATCTGAAAAGAACTCGGAGTTGTCAACCTGAACCAGTTTACCTGGGAAACTTTAATAGGATCATATTCTATTTGAGACTAGTTGTAGAGATGAGCCATTGCTCTGCCAACAAGATAATGGGTGTGGATAGGGGTTGCTGGCTTTTCTAGTGATGGGAGAAAAAAGAGAGAGATACAGAGACAGAGAGAGACACACAGAAAGACATAGAGACACAGAGACACAGAGATACAAGGAGAGAGACAGAGAGAGATGGTATCTGTTTTCCCCCATTGCAAGAGTTTTCAACCCATAGAGTAGAAAGACTCAATTGCTCATCATTTTTTTTTTTAGTTTTTTTAAACTTTATTTATCAGCACCACATTCTAACCAAGTGAGCTAATCGGCCAGCCTACACTTTATTTATTGATTAATTGATTGATTGGTTGTTGGGTCACACCCAGCAGTGCTCAGGAGTTACTCCTGGCTTTGCACTCAGAAATCGGCCCTGGCAGGCTGAGGACCATATGGGTGCTGTGAATCGAACTGGGTCCCTTCTGGGTTGGCCACATGCAAGGCAAATGCCCTACTGCTGTGCTTTCACTCCGACCCCTCACCATTCTTTTTAACACTAGTTGTGAACCGGGCCTGCTTCTGTGTTGAAGAGTAGAAGGAATGACTTTGGGCTGCTGTGCCTTTAGGCAGAAAGAGGAATTATTTTTGAGAAGGTCCCAGAATTGTAAGCCTGATCCAATCTAATCAGGGAAGATTTGGTAGGATCATGTTTTTTTTACAAGAATCTGGACCTAGAGCTTATTCTTGAGAAGTAAATATTAATGTGTGAAACACTCTTTTCAGGGAACTCTTTACTTCTTTGTTTCTTAAGGAAAAGATCAGTGAATTCAGCATGGGGGAACCAATATTAGTAAGTATCTGCACTATAGCATCAAGCAAGGGGTTGGGCGTGGACTGCAGATAAATGATGATTACGGGCCCAACATAACAGAGGACTGCAGCAAGGTGGGCGCTACAAGTGGAGAAGGCTTTCTTCCTGCCCTCTGCAGAGCGGATTCTCAAAATGGCAATCCCGATGCGCATGTAGGAGAGACAAATAGTGCACCAAAACAACAAAGCCAGAAAGCCAACAGCTGTGGAACCCACTGTCTGGGCCAGTGAGGTATCATCACAGGCAAGAGGCAAGACAGCAGGGATGTCACAGAAGAAGAAATCCACCTGATTCGGGCCACAATAGGTCAGACTAAAAGTGAAGGAGGTTACAGTGGAAGCATGAACACAACCCAGTGTCCAGGCTCCTATGACCAGACCCACACAGACTCCGGGTCTCATGATGAGTGAATACCTCAGGGGGTAACAGATGGCCACAAAGCGATCATAGGACATCACAGAATAGAGACAGGCTTCAGAAGAGCCCAGTAAGTGATAGAAGAAGAGCTGAGTGGCACAGCCCTGGAAAGAAATGGCCCGGCTCTGGCCAGAGAGATAGAACAGCATCTTGGGGCAGGTTACAGCTGGTAATATTATGTCATAAATGGCCAGGAGCCCTAAGAAGAAGTACATGGGTGTGTGAAGGACAGAGGAGGAGACAATTGCTGTCAAAATGAGTAAGTTTCCAAGTAGAGAAAAGAGATAAATGGCCAAGAAGAGGAGAAAGAGCACCATCTCCACTCCCTCTGTCTGTGGAATTCCCAGCAGGATGAACTCAGTCAGCTCTGTGTGGTTCTTCATGTCTCCGCAGGGTTGGCTGGGTAGAGGCAGGACTCAGGAAAGCCTGGAGGTGGAAGCTGAGCACTGACAAACACAGCAACACATTGATTATTTATACTGCGAATCTTTGTTTTAACAAAGAATTAGAATTATTTGTAAAGCCATTTCTGACTAGTAAAGCACATTCATGTCTTCATGTATCATGTTATTCTATTTTTCATGAGTGTGAATCCAAGAGCAAATGAATTGCAGCACTGTGACCCACTGGAGTCAAGAGTATAAAGATCTGAATTCTGAGCATCATCTAATGAACATCTAATAGTAGTGATGCCACAGTGTCCTGTGTAGGACACCCTGGATGCCAGGTCTTCCTTATTTGCTTTGAGCATTTCTCCCTGATAGTTCATGTCAGAAGGAGTCCAGCCTTCAGGTTTGATTTGTCCTGATTTGGTTATACTCAACCTCTCCTTTTCCCATCACTCCCTTCGTCTTCCATCTCTACTCCCTTCTCCTTCCCTTTTGTCTCTCTGTTCCCTTCTCTTCCTTTCCCCGAGGCTTGTGGATCACTATTGTGGATAGTCACACAACCAATGCTAGTTCCCAACGATGTAATATTTAAGGGTTCCTGGGCTATACCAAACAATGCGTGTGTGGCTATTCTCCAGATACATTCAAAATGTGGTGCTAGAAATTGAACCTGGGTAAGCCATGTACCCTAACTCCCCTATATTATCTCCTGGCTCCTGGATATATTTTTATTGTGATTATTTTTGTCAAATATCAATGTTTATTATAAATAAAATAACAGTGATATAATTATAAATTAACCATGGTAAACTTGTTCATAGATTAATTTGTATTACGTAGGTGGTGGGTTTTTAGTGAATTTGTTACTTAAGTTCAAATGTAGATACTGAATTTTAATTTTTGTCAAAAACTTGTCATTTTTGTTTCATTATTGCCAATTAAGTACTCATGCATAGTTTTGTTTTCTTATATTAATAATTTGTTTTTAGTTTTTGCACAATACTCAGCTGTGCTCAGAGAACACTCCTGGCAGTATTCTGGGACTACTTTTAAAATTAATAAAAAATTGAAAAGTAATTATTGAAAAGTAACACCCAGTAAAGAAAATTCTGAAGGAATTTAGTTGTGTTTTATTTGAGGGGGGTGCGATTGTTTTCTTTGTTTTGGGGCCACATATGGCTAGCTCAGGGATCTCTAATGGGAGACAATATAAGATGCTGGGGGTCAATCCTGGGTGGTTTGCATGCAAGACAAATGCTCTACCTGTTTATATTACCATTCTGGCCAGGAATGAAATTTGTTTCTATTCGAATATAAGTTCACTTAAAAAAAAAAAACAGCCCACTGAAATCTGCGATTGAATCTTTAGTATTACTAAGTATGCTTGCATAGCTGAAAATCAAACCCTGATGAGGTTAATGAATGAACAAAAAGTTAAAAATGTACTTACTATAGGGACATTTTATTATGTTCCATGAAGATACATGTATAGAGTGTGGCAACCTTGTCCCTAGTATTTATGACATTTTTCAGAGTGGATGTTTGAATTTTAGAATGCTCTAAAACAATACCAATCTTTAAATCATTTTAATCCCTTATTATTAATGTCCCCTTAAAACCAGATAATTTGAAAAAATTGGGGGTGGGGGGAAGTTCAAGTCAAATGAAGGATGTTAATTGTTGTTTGCAATGCAGAACTTTTTTGCTGAAGAGGAAAGTTTATATGGGTTTTTGCCCTTATACATTTTTAAATTATTGTTAAGTGGTGATTTTCAGTGATTTTCACTGAAACAAAAATTGAAATGAAGAATAGTGAGTTAATGAAGGAGCATGGACTCTTCCAAAGAACAGAAAGTCACATTAACAAAAAGTGATGCAACAACAACAACAAAAAAAGATGTAAAGCCTGTTTTAGTAGCATAATAGTAATTTAAACAGCTATAGGTTTTTGGTTGAGATCATGCATTTGAGTTCCTAGGAAGAGATAGAATTGCCTCCTCACAACTGTTGATTCACTTTATAAGTATTGTCATAAGCTCTCAAATGACTAGAGAGATTCTGTTTGCTATCTTAATTTTTATAATCTTGTGGTCTATTTGGAGTTTTACTGAAGTACAGCTAGAATTCATCTTTCTTTTTGAGGGGGCCACATCCAGCAGTGCTCAGAGGTTACTCCTGGCTCTGTGCTCAGAAATCACTCCAGGCAGGCTTCGGAGATCATGCTTGGGTTCGAAATCCTGTTAGCTGCATGTGAAGCAAATACCCTACCCACTGTGCTATCACTCTGGCCCAGGAAATTAATCTTTTATAAGGGCCTCTTTTAGGAAATGTGGGGGTTCATCCTGCCTGAAGTTAGCATGTAACAAGGAATGCCCTGGCCTGAGGTACCCCACGTATGCATTAGCTTCTCTTCTCCTAAGCCTCTTTGTGAGACTCTCACAGTGTCACTCATACACAGGGGTCTGAAGAATGTGGGGTAGTGTTAAAGAAAGAAGAGATTTTGAGGACTAGTAGATTGGGTTTAGTTTATTTATTTGATTTTTGTGCCATGCCTAGCAGTGCTTAGGGATTACTGTTGACTGTGCTTAGGCATCACTCCAGGCAGAGATCAGAGATCTCCATATGGGGTGCTAGGGAGTGAACTTGGGTTAGTTGCATGCAAGGCAAGCACCCTATCTACTGTACTATCTCTTGAGCTTCATAGATTGGGTTTGAGTCTATACTTTTGCTTTCTAGTTTTGTTTTCCTTTATTTTATTTCTTCTGTCTATTAAATAGGAATCAATTTTTAAGATATTGGCTAAATTTGACAAAAATCTGACTAGCTTAACAAGAATGTAGGTAATGCTGCATCCTTCCCAGTCTAGGGATAGCTTTGGAAAATATTCTGAAGGATCCCGGCCATATCCTCTGGGTTATGTTGCTCATCTAATGAAACACATAATGAGGAAGCAGAACCACAGCTTCATGATCTGTTCTGTGCCTCACATTCTCCACGCCAGTATCTCATCCTCTAAATGACACAAAACAAAATAAAATACTCATCCTGCTGGGGGAAACAACAGTCACATTTATGTTGTTTCTGTTGCTGTGGGCACATTCTTTCTCTTTATATTAGAGTGAATGTTCAATATTTATTGAAAGTAGATCATGAAAAGTACATGTGAGGATAGATCTTCTTAAGTTGTCTAATTTTTTCCCTACTTCAGGTTTCATGCATCAGTGATGTATAAAAACATTCTATATAATAGTTCATTCATACAATATTTGGTGTAGTCTCATGCCAAAGAATTTGGAGTGAGTACAGTAGTGCAGTAGGTAGAATAGTACAGTAGGTAGAATATTTGACTTTCACACAGCCAACCTGGGTTCAATCCCTGGTCCCCTATATGGTCTTCTAAACCTACCATAAGTAATTTCTGATTAAAAATCCAAGAGTAATCCCTGAAAATCCCTGAATGTAGTTCAAATAAAACTAAAATGTGGAGAACAGTTACCTGTAAGGAGATGATTGTCAGTGACTTAAGCCTGCTAGGGGTTATGGAGAGAAAGAAACAGAAAAGAGAGTAGAACTGGAAACCAATCATAAATCATTCATTTTTGATAAAAGTAATAAGAGCTGTTCCAAAAGAATAAAACCAATCTTTAGGTACTTTTGAAGAAACGTGAAACATGTCTTTCTGTCTCCTTGCATTATAAAAATAATTTTCTTTGTGAATAGAAGTATACTTTCTGCATGGCATAGATAGAGGCAAATAATTATATGTGTGATGGAACAAGAAGCTGAAATATGCAGACAGGTGATCTAAAAGTGAACCTCATCTTTAACTCCAAAGTAAAATTCTGATGACAACTCTAAGGTGCTTATCAACCCAGAGTAATGCTACATTAATAATTAAAAAGCAAATTATAGACGAACAGATATTTGCAAGTTGTTTGGTATAGTGAAAAGAGCAAAGGCCTCTTTTTCATTGCTCCATTGCCTAAAAAATGAAGTATCTCTTAAGACAAGTTCTCCAATCTTCTCTGAAAGCAGGACTCTAGAGTGAAGGGCAAAGCAAACAGTAAGAAATAGAACAATACTAGGAGCACTTACATGGTCCACAGAATCATGACTGTCACAAAGAAGGAAAACCAGTATTTTTCTCCTTTGAGCTTCAGATTATTTTATGGAGTTGTGGGTTTCTCTTCTTTATTCCTTTGGGGATCTTGGATTTTGGTTTGGGATTAAGAAGTACAGGCTCCAAATGCCTATAATTTCAATCTAGTGACCCAGAGAGAGGAAGCTAATCATCTTATATCTGTTCTCTCTCCTGGGTCATTTGCTCAGAGGTAGGCAAAAATATTTCCTTCTGCTCTTTGCAGGATTTTAATGATCTTATCATATCTCTAGAGCTTAATCCACATGTATCCCAGGACACTTTGGAGTATAGGGAACAATTAAATGCTGGCAGATGAGAGAGTTTAGGAAGGAAGAATAGTGCAATTTTTGCACTGTACTTAGAAGAATCAGCAGATTAATTGAGACTACCTGAGTTGTGAGGCCCCTTTATAGACTTGTTTGGTTCTAGGAACAAATACCATCACCTCATTTTGTTACTTACATTCCTCAGGGACTGAATATGCTCTGTCATTTTTGAAATTGGAAACAGTTTTCTTTCCCTTAATATTCTTGAAGATACTGCAACATTATTGATAAAGGGCACCTTGGAGATGAGAGGGTTTCTGATACGCAATACCTATAAGCTCTGATTACTCTACTTGTCCTTAAGCATTTCTCTGTTTTCTCTGAATTAATATTGTAATTTATAAAGTGGTTTATAGTCATGTTTCATAGGGATAATTTTTTACATAATTTTCTCCTATCATTTTTACTATTTTTGAAGTGGAGGAACTACACACTTCTCATAATACTATTTTCTTTATTGTAGTATTCCTTCCCTTTCCCCCTTACTATCATAGTCATCACATTTGTAAAATGAGTGCTCATTGTTTTTGTGTTTTTGGACAAATTTGACAGGTTATAGCTAAACTACTAGTGACTATAGAAAGAATACTGATAGTACTGACGTGATAAAAATAACTGTATATCAGAATATTTTCCTGGCAGTATCCCATTGTACATGTAATATAATTAATGTTTTTTTCTGCATATCCAGATTCAAGTCATAAATACAGTAATATGAAAAAAACTCACAATCTGGTCTAATTGTGTCAGATGTTTTACTAATATAATTTTATGAGTTTTTTTTCTTGCATTCTCATCAATGCTGGTTGTTTCTCATCTTTTGGATATATGCCCTTCTCACTGATGCAAGATGATAAGCATCGTCATTTTTATTTGGATGTCCTGATGACAAGTGCTGCTGCTGATAAAACTCCTTAAATAGTGAAAGTTATTAAGAAAAAGCATATGAGAAGAATTATATTTCCTGAATTTAAATTATACTATGAGAATAATAGAATGTTCTTGAGAGTCAATATAGACTCAGACCAATGGAATAGAATTGAGAGCTAAGAGAAAAACCTTCAGCTCTATGGATAGTTAATCTGCAACAAAGGAGCTTTATAGTTTTATCACAGTTAACCTGTGATAAAAACAAAGCAAGACTCAACAAATTGTCCTAGGACTACTGGAGAGCCATTTGCAAACAATAAAATTAGATCCAAATTTCATAGCACACTAAGGGGTTAATTCAAAGTGGATAGAAAATCTTGAATTAGGAGCCAGAGAGATGGTACGGTGGGTCAAGTGTTTGCCTTGCACACAACAAATCACATTCATTCCTGAGTATCTCATATGGTTACGCGAGTCTTACCAGGAGTCATTCCTGAGTGCAGAGCCAAAAGAGACTCCTTATCAATGCCAAGTAATATAGCCCTTATGTACGCATTCTTTGTATCACCCCAAAAAGGGCTGAAGTGTATATCATGATATGTTAAGTTCATCGAAGAAAATATCAGCAGAGCTCTAAGGATTTGAACTTATAGGTACCTCTCATTTTATTCAATGGATCAAAATAGCAAAAACCAACAGATGAGACTACATCGAATTAAAAAGGTTTTGTGTGTTCATATATAAGGGGCCAGAGTGGTGGCACAAGCAATAAGGCATCTGCCTTGCGTGCACTAGCCTAGGAGGACTGCAATTCGATCCTCTGGTGTTCCCTATGGTTCCCCAAGTCAGGAGTGATTTCTGAGTGCATAGCCAGGAGTAACCCCTGAGTGTCACTGGGTGTGGCCTCCCAAAAAACAAAAATAAATAAATAATAAAAAGATAATGCTGGTTAGACAAAATACTTGCACACAATATATTTGGTAATGGGCTGACTTCTAATATATATTAAACAGCCACAAAGCTCAACACAAAAGAATCCTGATTACCTCATATTATTGTGGGACAAGATAAAGGGATAAGTCCTCAGGAAAGACACATGATAGCATATGAAGAAATGATCTTTATCAGTAGGGAAGTGAAACTCAAAAAACCACCAGATACCTGACACCAGTGAGAATGGCAGTTATAAGAATATGGACGATTATAACAAGAGCCCCCTTTTATTACTGGTAAATAGTCATTTGGAAAGTAGAATGGAAATTTGTTTAAAAGTGGGAATAAAGCTCTCATATGAACCAGAAATTTCACTTTGGCATCTGCACCCTAAATACAGAAACATTAATTTGATAAGATGAATGCATACTCTTAAAACAATATTCAGGGTATAGAAACAAACCAAATGTTTAATGACACATTAATAGATCAAAAATTCGTGATTATATATACACAGTGAAATACTATGCATCTGTAAAAAAAATCAAAACCTTGAGTTTTCTGTAATTTGGGTTGTTACTGGAAGGTACCATAGTGGGAGGAGTCAGAAAGAGGTATTATTTATTATTTATATTTATTGCATGGTATCACTCCTCTGTGGTGTTAGCAAGAGATAAAGTAAAGAAATGTATGTATCAAATGATGACAAACTCTTGAAATGGAAAGTTCAGATCATGAATCAGTGAAAGGTAAAAAGGGGAGTTTAGGAAGAGGATTAGAAGCAACAGGGAAACCATGGCAGAGAGTCTTGGACACTGTAATGGTCATCAGGTGCAGTACATCATAACCTAATTGATGACATTGTTATAACCATTTACCTGAGTAATAAGAACAAATGAAAGGGAAAATTGTTATCTTTGTCCTAACCATACTTTATGATGATTATAAACAACCCAGCTTATTCACAAACATGGTAATGGCATTGTGATGAAATGCTTTTTTCTTATACATAAAATGAAGTATTTTTTTTTCGAAATTAAATACATAGCACTTGTTTATTCTGCCACTGCCTTCTACTATTTCTTTCATGGTTACATTTAGGAAATAGGTACATAAATGTAACAGAATTAGAATAATAATACATAAAGGGTTATTCACCAGTTCTTATGGAGTATAGAAAAAGCAAATACATTTTTCTTAATCAATATATTAAAAAAGAAGCACATTGGGGCCGGGCGGTGGCGCTGGAGGTAAGGTGCCTGTGCTAACCTAGGACTGACCGCGGTTCGATCCCCCGGTTCCCCATATGGTCCCCCGTGCCTGCCAGGAGTGACTTCTGAGCGAATAGCCAGGAGTAATCCCTGAGCATCACCAGGTGTGTCCAAAAATACCAAAAAAAAAAAAAAAAAAAAGGTAAGAAGAAGAAGAAAGAAACACATTACAGGAGTCAATTTTATTTATTTCATAACTTACTTAAGAAGAGGAACCAGGAGGATAATGTTAGGAGACAATACATTTTTAAAGTCCATTACAGGAACCGGAGAGATAGCATGGAAGTAGGGCATTTGCCTTGTATGCAGAATAACGGTGGTTCGAACCCCAGCATCCCATATGGTTCCCCTAGCATGCCAGGAGTGATTTATGAGTATATAGTCAGGAGTAACCCCTCAGTGCTGCCAAGTGTGACTCCAAAACAAACGAAACAAAAAGTCCATTACAAATCCCATAATTTATTCTTGAGATTTATGTATTATTTTGTGAAACACTCTTCTTAGGGAGCTCTTTACTTCTTTGTTTCTTAAGGAAAAGATCAATGAGTTCAGCATGGGAGAGACAATATTAGAAAATATTTGCACGATGGCATCCACCAAGGGGTTAGGTGTGGGCTGCAGATAGATGATGATCACAGGGGCGAGGTAACAGAGGACAGCAGCAAGGTGGGCGCTGCAGGTGGAGAAGGCTTTCTTCCTGCCCTCTGTTGAGCGGATTCTCAAAATGGCAATTCCAATGCATATGTAGGAAATAAAAATAATGAACCAAAATAGTAGAGCCAGAAAGCTAACAGCTGTAAAACTCATTATTTGGACCAGCGAGGTATCATCACACGCCAAGGGCAAGACAGCAGGGATGTCACAGAAGAAGTAATCCACTTGATTTGGGCCACAATAGGTCAGTCTAAAAGTGAAGGTAGTTAGGATAGAAGCATGAACACAGCCCAATGTCCAGGCTGCTATGACCAAACCCACACAGACTTCAGGTCTCATGATGAGTGAATACCTCAGGGGGTAACAGATGGCCACAAAGCGATCATAGGACATCACAGAATAGAGGCAGCCTTCAGTACACCCCAGTAAGTGATAGAAGAAGAGCTGAGTGGCACAACCCTTGAAAGAAATGGCCCGGCTCTGGCCAGAGAGACAGAACAGCATCTTGGGGCAGGTTACAGCTGGTAAAATTATGTCAAATATGGCCAGTAGACCTAAAAAGAAGTACATGGGTGTGTGAAGGGCAGAGGAGGAAACAATTGCTGTCAGGATGAGTAAATTTCCAATCAAGGCAAAGAAATAAATGAACAGGAAAAGGAGAAAGAGCACCATTTCCACTCCCTGGGCCTGTGGGATTCCCAGCAGGATGAACTCAGTCAGCTCTGTGTAGTTCCTCATGTTCCTGCAGGACTGGGTTGGGTAGAGACAAAATTTGTGAGAGCATAAATATGGCAGCTGGTTTGAGACAGGCACAATATAACATGAGCTATTCTTATCACCCTTCTTGGTTCAGGCATCAAACATTAAAATTCTAAAGTCACTCATGAGTCAGTAATGCAAATCTATGCCTTCATGTCTCAGGTGATCCTTTTCTTTTACAAGTGTGGCCCCTGAACTTAATGGCACACGACACACCTGTAGCCTGCTTACTGCAGAATTCAGATAGTAAAGATGTGCATAAATTTGTGAACACCCATCACATTTGGTACCAGTGTTTCCTAAAATGAGTAACCTGGTATCTGTGATCCTAGTTTCTTTGAGAATATTTCTATATGACAGCATGTGGGTTATGTTGCCTAATACCCTTTATATTCCCACTAATAGGCTTGAACATCCATATTTCTGATGATGATATATATACATACATATATATGTGTGTGTATATATATAAATATAATTTTGGGTTTTG
>PVKC010037666.1:0-12941 GCA_004027635.1 Crocidura indochinensis
GGTAATATTTGCCGTGGGCTTGTGGTAGATGGCCTTGACTATATTTTGAAAGATACCTTTCATTCCCATCTTGCTGAGAGTTTTTTTTTTTATCAAGAATGGGTGTTGGACCTTATCAAATGCTTTCTCTGCATCTATTGATATGACCATGTGATGTTTATTTTTCTTGTTGTTGATGTTATGTATTATGTTGATAGATGAAACCTACTTGATCATAGTGAATGATCTTCTTGATGAGGCATTGGATCCTATTTGCCAGGATTTTGTTGAGGATCTTTGCATCTGTGTTCATCAAGGATATTGGTCTGTAAATTTTTTTTTGGTAGCATCTCTGTCTGGTTTTGGTATCAAGGTGACGTTGGCTTCATAAAAACTGTTTGGAAGAGTTCTCGTTTTTTCAATTTCATGAAAGTGTCTGGCTAGGATTGGTAGTAGTTCCTCTTGAAAGGTTTGAAAGAATTCATTAGTAAATCCATCTGGGCCTGGGCTTTTCTTTTTGGGCAGACCTTTGATTATCATTGTAATTTCCTCAATAGTGATGGGGGTGTTTATATATGCTACATTCTCCTTACTCACCTGTGATAGGTTATAAGAGTCTAAGAATTTATCTACTTCTAGGTTCTCATATTTAGTGGCATAGATTTTCTCAAAGTAGTCTCTGAATACTATTTGAATCTCTGAAATATCTGAAGAGACCTCTCTGTTTTCATTTCTAATATGGGTTATCAAGTTTCCCTCTCTCTCTTTCTTTGTGAGTTTTGCCAATTGTCTATCAATCTTGTTTGTCTTTTCAAAGAACCAACTCCTACTTTTGTTGAATCTTTGGATTGTGTTTTTGGGTTTCCACTTAATTGATTTCTGCTCTAAGCTTTGTTATTTCCTTCTGTTTCCCTATTTTTGGTTCCTTTTGTTGATCATTTTCTAATTTTATAAGCTGCATCATTAAGCTGTTTTAGTATGTTCCTCCTTCTTTCCTGATGTGTGCTTGCCAAGCTATAAATTTTCCTCTCAGGATTGCTTTTGCTGTGCCTCATAGATTCTAGAATTTGTGTCTTCATTGTCATTGGTTTCCAGGAAAGTTTTGATTTCCTCTTTGATTTAATCTCAAACCCACTGTTCAGTAGCAGGCTATTTAATTTCCAGTTGTTAAAGTTTTTCTTCTGTGTCCCTTTGTAGTTCACATAAAATTTCAGAACATTGTGGTCAGCAAAGGTAGCCTGCAAAATGTCTATCCTCTTGATTTTATGGAGTTATGTTTTATGTGCCAGCATGTGGTCTATCCTGGAGAATGACCCATGTAGTTTGGAGAAGAATGTATATCCAGGTTTCTGGGGATGGAGTGTCCTATATATATCTACTAGTCCTCTTTCTTCCATTTCTCTTTTCAGGGCTAGTATATATTTTTTTTGGTTTCAGTCTGGCTGATCTATCAAGTGTTGACAGGTCCATGTTGAGGTCTCCCACAATTATTGTGTTATTATTGATGTCTTTTCAGTTTGTCAATAAATGTATTAGATAATTTGCTGGTCTCTCATTGGGTGTGCAGATGTTTAGTGGTCTGATTTCTTCCTGTTGCACATATTCTTTGATTAGTATTAAGTGTCCATCTTTGTCCCTTACAACTTTTCTGAGTCTAACATTGTTTTCATCAGATATTTTTATGGCCACCCCAGCTTTTTTTAAAGGTGTTGTTTGCTTGGATGACTTTTCTCCAGCCTTTATTCTGACTATTCAGGTGTGTTTCTTGTAGGCAGCAGAAGTTGGGTTCATCTTTTTTTTTATCCATTTAGCCATTCAGTGTCTCTTAATTGGTGTATTTGGTCCATTGACATTGAGAGAGATGATTGTCATAGGATTTAATGTCATCTTGCGAATAAGTTTGGTGTGTTTTTTGTTCTTTGTTGTATCAAGTAGACCTTTCAGTTTTTCCTTTAAGGCTGTTTTGCTCTGTGAAGTTTTTGTGTTGTTGTTTAACTGTGAAACTACAAACCTAAATATGAGTCAAGCTGGGTGTAGTATTCTAGGTGAATTCTCCATTTCATTCAGTCTTTTTTGTTTGCTTTTGGGTCAAACCTGACAGAGCTCAGGCATTACTCTTGACTCTATGCTCATAAATTGCTCCTGGCAGGCTCAGAGGACCATATGGGATGTCAGGATTTGAACCACCAACCTTTTGCATGAAAGGCAAATGCATTACCTCCTGCTATCTCTCTGTCCCCAGTTTTATTCAGGTTTGTCACAATATCCCACCACTCTCTTCTGGCCTTGAGAGTCTCTTGTGACATGTCTGCTGTAAATCTTATGGATGCTCCTTTGAATGTAATTTCCCTTTGTGATCTTGCTTCTTTCAGTATTCTATCTCTATCTGTAGGATTTGTCATTGTGACTAGAATGTGCCTTGGGGTGTTTTTCTTTGGGTCTCTTTTAACTGTGACTCTTCAGGCATGCAATTGCGATCATGTCTGTTCATTCTTTCTCTGAATTCCCTTCCTGGGCCAATGTTTTTCATGTTGTTTCTGTTGAGTTTATCAAAGACTTCTATTTTCATTGTTCATATTCTTTGAGTACTTTTCCATTGTCTGATCATTTTACTTAAGGTTCTTTTCCAGTCTCTTCTGCTGTATGGAGTTGTTTTGCATTTCATCTTCCAGGACACTGATTCTATCCTCAGCAGTTGTTACTTTGTGGGAGAGGCTGTACACTGAGTTTTTCAGTTCAGCTACGATGTTTTGCAGATCTGTTATTTCAGTTTGGAGTTTTCTGATTTCTGTCTTTGTGTTCTGTTCAGCTAGAGTTATACTTTCTTTGATTTCCATGAGGATACTTCATATTTCTATCCTAAACTCCTTATTTGAGGGGTTAATTAGATGGTTGGTGTTTGGAGTCATCAGAGCTATCATCTTCATTCTCTGCATGGTGTTTGCTTGTGAGATTTCTCCATTGTTACACTTTTAGTGTGATTTTTTTTTCTGTGTGTTATGGTGGGGTCCATTCATTAGAAAGAGCACAAAGTCACAAAATGAAGTGGAGCTCTTCTGGAGCCTCTGGGAGAGCGACTTTATTAGGCTCTTTCAGGTCACTCAGGAGAGGTTCAGAAAACAGGACAGTATAAAAACATGCACAGGTGACATTCACAGCTCTCACAGTTGGTGATCATTCAGCAGAGGCAAATTTCTCTAACCTTCTCAAATGCTCCAGGACCATTGCAGCAACTTGTGCCTTAACTTCTATACTATAACTTAGGCCCCTGTTTGTTTTATTACATGATGGAATTGAATTGTTTATAGGTTTTGTCTGTTAGGAATCAAGCAGGCATAAAGCCTTATCCAAGAATCTATTTATAGGCACATCATTTCAGTTCTCTTGAGTTAATACATTCAGTTCTCTTGAGTGTAGAACTGTTGGGTGCTATCACCATGGTTTTTACTTAATTTTACAATAAACTGTCGGTTCTTCAAAGTGTTTGTACCTCTAGGCCCCAGGCTTTTTTATCTGCTGTTTTATCTGCCTGGAAAACCTTTCCAGTTTTGTTTGGTGAATTTGCCATTAAAAACCTGTTCTTTAAATTGTAAATAGGTTTGGTGAATTTACCACTTAAAAATTCTAGCCTAAGGATCTAAGAAAGTTTCAAGATAATTGATTATACTCTCTAAGGCTTCCACTTTGTCATATTTGTTCCTCTCCATTTCTGCTGCTCCTTTTAACCTATGGAAAGAAACAGTAGCATCAGATGTGCCTTAAAAACTCAGAGTAAGATGATTTGTTATGGGAAATACTAGTAATGTATATTAGATGCCATTTTTTTTAGTTCGTAAACTATTGAACATGCCAGGCAATGTATGTGATAAACTTTTCTATAAAGTGCTTAAGACAATTTGGTGTTAAATATGTTTTCATTGATTATTGGAGGAATCTGCTATATGAAAGATGCCATGAGGGAATTAAGAAGTTACAGTTGCCAAGTCAGCTCTTTACTCCTCTTTTGGTATATATTGAAACCCAGGGAATGTTAGCATGAGTTCACAGGTGACTGAAATGAAGCATCAATAGGCAAGAAGTCCTAAGCAAGAAAAACACACATGGATTAATTTAGATTCAAGGATGCAAAATACCATTTGCCTTAATTCAAATGTTAGAAGATTGGAGCGCTAAAGTAAATGATCTTAGTGCTATACTTTCCTTTTATTTATTTTTTTGGGCTAATTTTTGAGCTAACATTTTTTAATTAATATATTTTATTTAAAGACCTTGATTACATACATGATTGTGTTTGGGTTTCAGTCATGTAAAGAACACCACCCATCACCAGTGCAACGTTCCCATCACCATTGTCCCAAATCTCCCTCCTCCCCACCCACCCTCCGCCTGTACTCTAGACAGACTCTCCATTTCCTCATACATTCTCATTTTTAGGACAGTTCAAAATGTAGTTATTTCTCTAACTAAACTCATCGCTCTTTGTGGTGAGCTTCATGAGGTGAGCTGGAACTTCCAGCTCTTTTCTCTTTTGTGTCTGAAAATTATAATTATTGCAAGAAAATTTTTTTATCCTTTTTTTGTTTTTTTGGGCCACACCCGGTGGTGCTCAGGGGTTACTCCTGGCTGTCTGCTTAGAAATAGCTCCTGGCAGGCACGGGGGACCATATGGGACACCGGGATATGAACCAACCACCTTTGGTCCTGGAACAGCTGCTTGCAAGGCAAAAAAATGTTTTTTAATAATTATCTTTTTTTAGACACCATGATTACAAATATGGTTATAGTTGTATGATTACAGTCATGTAAAGAACACCCCCCTTCACCAGTGCAATATTCCCACCACCAATTTCCCAGATCTCCTTCCCCCCCGCCACACACACACCTGAACTCGAGACAGGCTTTCCACTTCCTTTATTCATTCACATTGTTATGATAGTTTTCAGTGTAGTTATCTCTCCAACTGCACTCATCACTCTATGTGGTGACCTTCATGTCATGAGCTGCACCTACCAGCCCTCATCTCTCTTGTCTCTGAGATACTGTTAAAAATGTCTTTCATTTTTCTCAAAACACATAGATGAGTGAAACCATTCTGCGTTTTTCTCTCTCCCTCTGACTTACTTCACTCAGCATAATAGATACCATGTACATCCATGTATAGGAAAATTTCATGACTTCATCTCTCCTGGTGGCTGCATAGTATTTCATTGTGTATATGTATGTACCACAGTTTCTTTAGCCACTCATCTGTTGAAGGGCATCTTGGATGTTTCCAGAGTCTGGCTATTGCAAATAGCGCTGAAATGAATAAGGGATTTTTGTATTGTATTTTTGTTTTCCTAGGGTATATTCCTAGGAGTGGTATAGCTGGATCGTATGGAAGCTCAATTTCCTTTTTGTGAAGGGAATCTCCATATCATTTTTCATAAAGGTTGTACTAAGCAGCATTCCCACCAGCAGTGAAAAAGAGTTCCTTTCTCTCCACATCCCTGCCAGCACTGCTTGTTTTCCTTTTTTGTGATGTGTGCCAATCTCAGTGGCGTGAGGTGGTACTTCATAGTAGTTTTGATTTGGCGATTAGTGATGTTGAGCATCTTTTCATGTCTCTTTTGGCCATTTGCCTTTCTTCTTTTACAAAGTGTCTGTTCATTTCTTCTCCCCATTTTTTGAAGTGGTTAGATGTTTTGTTTCTTGTGTAGTTCTGTCAGTACCTTGTAAATTTTGGATATTAGTCCTTTATCTGATGAGTATTGGGTAAATAATTTCTCCCACTCAGTGGGTGGCCTTTGTATTCTGGGCACTATCTCCTTTGAGATGCAGAAGCTTCTCAGCTTAATATAGTCTCATCTGTTTATCTCTGCTTCCACTTGTTTGGAGAGTGCTGTCTCCTCCTTAAAGATGCCTTTAGTCTCAATGTTATGGAGTTTTTCACCTACATGTTGTTCTATACACCTTATAGTTTCAGATCTGATATCATGGTCTCTAATCCATTTGGATTTTACCTTTGTACATGGTGTTAGCTGGGGGTCTGAGTTCGCTTTTTTGCAAGTAGCTAACCAGTTGTGCCAACACCACTTGTTGAATATGCTTTCCTTGCTCCATTTAGGATTTCTTGCTCCTTTATCAAAAACTAGGTGGTTATATGTCTGAGGAACATTCTCTGAGTACTCAAGCCTATTCCACTGATCTGCGGGTCTGTCTTTATTCCAATACCATGCTGTTTCTATGACTATTGCTTTGTAATACAGCTTAAAATTGGGGAAAGTAATGCCTCCAATATTTCTTTTCCCAAGGAGTGCTTTAGCTGTTCGAGGTTGTTTATTGTTCCAAATGAATTTCAGAAGTGTTTGAGCCACTTCTTTGAAGAATGTCATGGGTATCTTTAGTGGAATTGTGTTAAATCTGTACAATGTTTTTGGAAGTATTGCCATTTTAATGATGCTGATCCTGCCAATCAATGAGCAGGGTATGTGTTTTCATTTCCGCGTGTCCTCTCTTATTTCTTGGAGCAGTGTTTTATAGTTTTCTTTGTATAGGTCCTTCACATCTTTAGTCAGGTTGACTCCAAGATATTTGAGTTTGTGTGGCATTAATGTGAATGGGATTGTTCTCTTAATGTCCATTTCTTCCCTATCATTATTAGTGTATAAAAAGGCCATTGATTTTTGTGTGTTAATTTTGTAGCCTGCCACTTTGCTATATGAATGTATTATTTCTAGAAGCTTTTTGGTAGAGTCTTTAGGGTTTTCCAAGTAGAGTATGATGTCATCTGCAAACAGTGAGAACTTGACTTCTTCCTTTCCTATCTGGATTCCCTTGGTATCTTTTTCTTGCCTAATCGCTATATCAAGCACTTCCAGTACTATGTTAAATAGGAGTGGTGAGAGAGGACAGCCTTGTCTTATACCAGAATTTAGAGGGAAGGCTTTTAGTTTTTCTCCATTGAGGATATTTTCCACTGGTTTGTGGTAGATGGCCTTAACTATATTGAGAAATGTTCCTTTTATTCCTATCTTGCTGAGAGTTTTCATCAAGAATGGATGTTGAACCTTATCAAATGCTTTTTCTGTGTATATTGATATGACCATATGATTTTTATTTTTCTTGTTGTTTGTTGTGTATTATGTTTATAGATTTATGGGTATTAAACCATACTTGCATTCCTGGAATGAAACCTACATGATCAAAGTGAATGATCTTCTTGATGAGGCACTGGATCCTGTTCACCAGGATTTTGTTGAGGATCTTTGCATCTGTGTTCATCAGGGATATTGGTCTGTAATTTTCTTTTTTGGCAGCATCTTATCTGGTTTTGGTATTAAGGTGATGTTGGCTTCATAAAAGCTATTTGGAAGTGTTCCTGTTTTCTTAATTTCATTAAAGAGCCTGGTCAGGATTGGTAGTAGTTCCTCTTGACAGGTTTGAAAGAATTCATTAGTGAATCCATCAGGGTCTGGGCTTTTGTTTTTGGGCAAATTTTTGATTACGTTTTTAAATTCCTCTATAGCGATGGGGGTGTTTAGATATGCTACATCCTCTTTATTAAACCATGAAAGGTTATATGAGTTCAGAAATTTATCCATTTCATCCAGGTTCTCATATTTAGTGGTGTAGAGTTTCTCAAAGTATTCTCTGAATACCCTTTGAATCTCTGCAGTATCTGTAGTGATCTCCCTCTTTTCATTTCTAATATGCGTTATAAAGTTTCTCTCTCTCTTTTGCTTTGTGAGTTTTGCCAATTGTCTTTCAATCTTGTTTATTTTTTCAAAGAACCAACTTCTGCTTTCGTTGATCTTTTGGTTTTTGGGTTTCTATTTCATTGATTTCTGCTCTCAACTTTGTCATTTCCTTCTGTCTCCCTATTTTTTGTTTCTTTTGTTGATCATTTTTTAATTCTATAAGCTGCGTCATTTAGTTATTAATGTATGCTCCTTCTTCCTTCCTGATGTGTGCTTGCAAAGCTATACCTTTTCCTCTCAGTACTGCTTTTGCTGTATCCCATAGGTTCTGATAGTTTGTGTTTTCATTGTCGTTTGTTTCCAGGAAATTTTTGATTTCTTCTTTGATTTCATCTCGGACCCACTGGTTGTTCAGTAGTAGACTGTTTAATTTCCAGGTGTTAAATTTTTTCTTCTGTGTCCCTTTGTAGTTCACATCTAACTTCAGAGCCTTGTGGTCAGCAAAGGTAGCCTGCCAAATTTCTATCCTTTTGATCTTATGGAGGTATGTTTTATGTGCGAATATGTGATCTAACCTGGAGAATGACCCGTGTACGTTGGAAAAGAATGTGTATTCAGCTTTCTGAGGATGGAGTGTCATATATATATATATATATATTAGACCTCTTTCTTCCATTTCTCTTTTCAGGTCTAGTATATTTTTGTTGGGTTTCAATTTGGTTGACCTATCAAGTGTTGACAAGCCTGTGTTGAGGTCTCCCACAATTATTGTGTTTTCACTGATATCCTTTTTCAGATTTGTCAACAATTGTATTAAATACTTTGCTGGTCCCTCATTGGGTGTGTATATGTTTAGGAGAGTGATTTCTTCCTGCTGTACATATCCATTGATAAGTACATAATATCCATCTTTGTACCTTACAACTTCTGAGTATAAAGTTAGTGTCATCTGATATTAGTATGGCCACCCCCGCTTTTTTAAGGGTGTTGTTTGCTTGAATGATTTTCCTCCAGCCTTTGATTTTGCGTCTATGTTTATTCTGACTATTCAGGTGTGTTTCTTGTAGGCAGCAGAAGGTTGGGTTCAGTTTTTTGATCCATTTCGCCACTCTGTGCCTCTTAATGGGTGCATTTAGTCCATTGGCATTGAGAGAAATAATTGTCATGGAATTTATTACCATCTTTGTGTAAAAGTTTGGTGTGTTTTTTGTTTTGTTTTGTCTTTAGAATGGATCTTTCAGTTTTTCTTTTAAGATTGGCTTTGAGTCTATAAAGTTTTTGAGCTGTTGTTTATCTGTGAAGCCATGTATATTTCCTTAAAACCTGAAAGTGAGTTTTGCTGGGTGCAGTATTCTTGGCGAAGCATTTATTTCATTGAGTTTTGTCACTATATCCCACCACTGCCTCTGGCCTTGAGTGTTTCTGGTGACAGGTCTGTAAATTTCAAGGATGCTCAGTGGAATGTAATTTCCCTGTTTGATCTTGCTGCTTTTAGTGTTCGATCTCTATCTGTGGGATTTATCATTGTGACTAGGATGTTTCTTGGAGTATTTATCCTGGGGTCTTTTTTAGCTGGTACTCTTTGGGCATGCAGGATTTGGTCATATATTTTCTTTAGCTCTGGTAACTTCTCTATGATGACGTTCTTGACTGTTGATTCTTCCTGGAGATTTTCTTCCTGGATTTCAGGGACTCCAATGATTCTAAAGTTGTTTCTGTTGAGCTTATCAAAGACTTCTATTTTCATCTGTTCATATTCTTTGAGTAATTTTTCCATTGTCTGATCATTTGATTTAAGGCTTTTTTCCAATCTCTTCTGCTGTGTAAAGTTGTTATGCATCCCATCTTCCAGTGCACCAATTCTATCCTCAGCTGCTGTTTCCTGTTGGAAAGCTCATCCATTATGTTCTTCAATTCATCTACTGAGTTTTTCAGACCTGTTATCTGACCTGATATTTCAGTTTGAAGTTTTCTGATTACTATCTTCATATTCTCTTGTGTTTTATTAGTGTTCTGATCTATGCTTTCTTTGAGTTCTGTGAGCATCCTCCATATTTCTTCTCTAAACTCCATTTATGAAAGACTGCTTAGGTGGTTGGCCATTGTTGGGTCATCAGTGTTTCCATCTTCATTCTCTATGGCTGATATTGGTCTGCATAGTTTCCCCATTGTCACTCTTGTGCTGTGGGTTTTTCTACGTGTTGTGGTGGTATTCATTGGCTAGATGGAGTACGTGGCCACGAAGTGAAGTGGAGCGGCCGCATTCCTCTGCTTCGACCCCTTATAGGTGGGTTTAAGGGGGCCAGCAGAGTCAGCTTTATTCGCAACTCAGGCCTGGAAAGACTCACGTCAGTCGAGGCAAGCTGTCCGGGGATGAATGTCAGAGAAGATCAAAGTTCCCAGGTGGAAGCAAGTCAGGGGATGCCCCAAAGATGTCTGCCAAGCTTAAGGGGCCCAGCAGAGTCTGTCTTATCCACAACTCCAGCCCAGAAAGACACACCTCAGGCGAGGCATGCCCTCCGGGGATTAATGCCGGAGAGGATCAAAGTTCTCGGGTTGAAGCAAGCTGGGGGAGACCCCATAATGACTGCCGAGCCTGAGGGGCAGAGCAGTCAGCTTTATCTGCAACTCCAGCCTGGAAAGACACACCTCAGCTGAGATAAGCCATTCGGGGATGAATGCCATAGAAGATCAAAGTTCCCAAGTGAAAGCAAGTCGGGGAAGCCCCCAAAATGTCTGCTGAGCTGCAAAATTTTTTTTTTATCTTTAACTATGATTGTTTTTAATCCCCTGTGAAGTTGATCTAAACACTCTGTAGATATTGTGGCTTGTGGAACAATATAAGAAAGAACAAAAAATGTTCTAAGCAACTGAAAGTAGTAATTGAATACATTTTATGTACACTTTGATTTTTAAAATTTTGTGGGTTTTTTTTTTTTTTTGTGGTCACACTTAATTGTGCTTTGGGCTTGTTCCTGGCTCTGTGCTTAGGGCTTACTCTTGGTTGTACTTGGGAGCATGCATATACAGTGCCAGGAATTAAACCCAGGTTGGATGCATGCCAACACAATCACCATTCCTGAGGTATTGTTTTTCTGGTTTTTATATGCATTTTAAAGTAAAGATCTCACAGGATTAGGGAGTTAGCTCAAGTAATGTGAAGTACATGGTTAGCATGTAGAGCCCTGAGTTTAGTTGGTGCCATTGCATGCAGCATTACCAGTGTGATGCTATATAGTATTTCACCAAGCACCAACCAGTCAATTCTGTTATATCAGTGACCTGAATACCTAGCCTTGGACTACTACTACTTTAGGATTAGTACTAGTTGGTAGCCTGTGTGAAAA
Organism: Crocidura indochinensis; assembly: GCA_004027635.1. Classification (NCBI taxonomy): domain Eukaryota; kingdom Metazoa; phylum Chordata; class Mammalia; order Eulipotyphla; family Soricidae; genus Crocidura; species Crocidura indochinensis. The sequence goes on from PVKC010037666.1 coordinate 11,006, forward strand.
AATAAAGATGTCTCAATAGGAAAATATTTTAATAGCATTTAAAATATATTGATATTTTTGATATTTGCTTTCCTCCTTCACAATTCCCAGGCTGGGAAAAAGAGTTATCATTACTTAGTAATCAGTAGGGTTGATATTAATGTGTAAGCAGTTCTGGAGAGTGGATGGGTTTTAAAGATCTCAGCATGAAGAAGTTGAAATATTAAAGGCAGCAGCTGCCTGTAAACAATTGCTATTAGCTTCAATTTACATATTAAAGAGCACAAAACTTCTAAGATTTCTTCATTCTTAACATTTTAATGATCAAGCTGTAAGACAATGCAGCATTTTAAGTGGGTGACTTTTAGGTTTTATTTTCAGGAATGCTCTAAAGGCAGATGAGCACATTCACATGCTACAAAAAACACCATAGGGAAATATTTATGCAGCACCACTTTTAGTAAATGTACCAGTTTTTCTCAGAACACACATTTGATGCTATTTCTATGAATTTCATTAATAGAGGTTGCTTAAAGCTCTAAAAGACCTCTAACAAAGGTTTCTTAAAACTTTTTGTATATTAATTAAAATTATATGTAAGCTATATTAATTAATTTTATTTTTAGATGTCATTATGTTTTTTTTTTTACTTAGATCTATGTTAATTTCATTTAAAAATGACTTTTGGAGCATACCTCACGGTGCAGAGGGTCTATTCTTGGTACATTGCTTGGTGCATTACTCACTATTTTTTAGTGATACTAGACAGGTGACTGTGGAGCATGCAGTGCCAGGGGTGAAAACGAAGCTTCCTGAATGCAACTTATGACACTAGTCTTTGAGCTGTTTTCCTGACCCTGTATATTTATTGTAGATGAAGGATTGAATTTACAAACATAGCACTTGTGGTATGTATTCATTTAATTAACTCCTTTACCTTTATATTTCATAGTTCTATTTATTGTGAGTGCAAATTATTCTTAATTATTGAAATCCAGTGGACTTCAGTAGAGGTCACTTTCCCACAAGGCAAATTTATGTGCCTTTGGCAGTGGGTCAGTGTTGCACAGTTAGGATTAGTATTGACCTGAGGGCATGAAACTACCTTCTGGGATCCTTCAATGTGAAAACTGATAATTTAGGACCTGCTGGGCCTCTAAAGCATGGCAGACATTTTAAGGCTTCCCCCTGCTTGGTCCAGCCTGGGAACTTTGATTGTTCTTGGCATCCATCCACTTCACTTTGTTGCCACACATACTATCTAGCCAATGAATACCACCACAACACATAGAAAAATCCATAATACAAGTGTGACAATGGGGAAACTACGCAGACCAACATCAGGCATAGAGAATGAAGATGGCAACCTGGATGACCTGACAATGGCCAACCATCTAGTTAGTCTTTCAGATATGGAGTTTAGAGAAGAAATATGGAGGAGGTTCACAGAACTCAAAGAAAGTATATAACAGAACACTAGTAAGAATCAAGAGAATATGAAGGTAGAAATCAGAAAAATCCAAACTGATATATCAGGTCAAATAATAGGTCTGAAAAACTTAGTAAATGTATTGAAAGACTCAATGGATAAGCTCTCCCACAGGGTAACAGCAGCTGAGGATAGAATTAGTGAGCTGTAAGATGAGATGCATAACTTCATACAGCAGAGGAGATTGGAAAAAGCCTTACAGCAAATGATCAGACAGTGAAAAAATTACTCAAAGAATATGAACAGATGAAAATAGAAGTCTTTATGTGATCAAATCCTGCATGCCCGAAGAGTACCAACCAAAAGAAACCCAAGAAAAAATACCCCAAGACACATCCTAGTCACAATGACGAATCCCACAGATAGAGACACAATTCTGCAAACAGCAAGATCAAAAAAAGAAATTACATTCAAGGGAGCATCCTTGAGATTTACAGCAGACCTGTCACCAGAAACACTCAAGGCCAG
>PVKC010037667.1:0-12937 GCA_004027635.1 Crocidura indochinensis
TTTTTTTCCCCTAAGACATTTTAAAATTCTTCAGCACAACCACACATCCACGGGGGTTTTCTCATAAGTCCATGTCTTAAACAGGCTTATAACACTAGGAATCCAACCCAGAGAGCTCTGCTGGCTAATATTTATTAAAAATGAAGAGCTTGTAAAATTGCTGTGAAAACACTGTTTTGTGACCAGACCACTGAGAGACCTTAAGGTTGCTGATAGGAGACCAGAATTCACAAAACTCTTCATGAAACAAATGATTTCCTGCCCAGGAGGAGCTGTCTTATTCAGATACTAAACCATGGAGGTAGAGTCTCACTGTTCACTGCTGGTGTGACAACCTTGGCAATCGGCAATTTTAGTGCTTTCATTCAAATCCTTACAGATTTACTTTGAAATGGTTTCCAAACTTATGAAAAAGGTCTCTGTTTTGTGAGCTTTACATATCCTTGATTCTAATTTTAGTAACTGTTCAGAAGTAAATGAGTGTAAGAAATCTGAAGTGGCTGAAGAAAGATAAAAGTGGTGAAATTGGCAATAAAGGCTTTATCGTAAGAGGTCGTTTAAGTTACCAAAAGAAAAAAAATGCTATATCAGAAAATGTTACCATTCAAAAGAATTTATTATTGTTTTCCAATATTTTATTCTAATGTTTTTTAGCAAAGCTTTCACCTTAATTTAAATAATAATCCAGCATTGGCTTCTTTATGCTTACCATGCTTTCTTTTTAAAAGAAATAAGAGTAAATCCCTAAAATGATGGGATATATTTAAAAAATTCTATCTTTCTATGCATAGAGTTTCAGCATATTTGAGACATGCTATATATAAATACGTTCACTTACACATGCTTAAAATGAGGAACAGCAAATGAACCAAATGAAAAACAGTACAAATGAAATAGTCTGAAGAGACTCTATTTCATTTCTTCCTAAACAACTCTAGTGTGTATTTGGTTTCAATTTTATCAACTATGAGAAATTTAAATACACATCAAAACCAACTTGACGCAGGTGTTATCTCATTTCCTGATTATATTCACACTTTATTATGGTAAGCATAGTAAATGAAGAGAGATGAAGTGACTGTCTGAGGAGTTTAGAAAGAATTTTGGCTTGTAGTTTTAGAATTATTCCAATAATAAATCAAGATGTAGGATATTGACATTTTTATTTGTGTATTTATAGTTGGTACCTTAGATTATTGACTCTTTACTGATCATTCTGTTTATGCACTTCTGTAGTCTTAGATAGTTTTGAAAATGTTGCATTATATATCCTGTCATCCTGAAATGTCTTTAGCTCACTTTGCTTCTAATTCCTCTTTTATTTATTTATTTTTGTTTTGTTTTGGGAGGCCCACACCTAATGATGCTAAGGGGGTCACACCTGGCTATGTGCTCAGATATCACTCCTGGCTTGGGGCACCATTTGGAATGTAGGGGGACTAAACCACAGTCTGTCCTAGACTATCGTGGGCAAGATAGACGCCTTACTGCTTGTGCCACTGCTCCAGCCCCATGCATTTAATTCCTCTTAATGATATCTTGTTTATTAGAAATTTTTATTTTGCTTGGTTACTTATATCCATGAATTTCCTCTTTCTTTGATCTCTTGAATATATAACTTAAGTAGATGAACCATATGAATTTGACTTTATGATTATATCTGTGTTCCCTTTTCTACTGGACTTCATTGCTTATATGAATGATGGGCTCATAATACATATTCTAAAAATGTTTCCTTAGGATAGTAATATGAAAATTGATAACTTAATATTAAAATAATTATAGATCAGAGCTGAATAATTTTCAGCTTATTTTAACCTTTGATGGTAACAATTAAAAATATCCATTATTTCTTCATTAGTAACTATGAATGTATCTGTGCCCAGGTATTCACTATCTCAGATAGTGACAAAGGGGTGTGCAATAATAATGGTAGATTAAACATATAAAACCAGTTAAAGTGAAACATGACATGATTTCCATCAAAATCTCTTTTATGGTAATCTCTTCCCTGTCCTTGTTTTTAGTTAAATAAAATATTTAAATTAAATACATCAGAATAAAGTTAATGCACTTTCATCACCTGCAGTATGCCCAAATATTCCCTCCCACTGTTCCAAGTAGAATTTCATTTAGTTGTCTATTCAATAATATACCATGCATATTTTTGATGATTTCATTGATAAATTTTAGTGTTCTAATATTTCTAAACTTCATCACACCATCAGATAGGTACTAGGAAAAATCTGACCTCAATTGCTCAAATGAATGTAACAAAATGTAAGCCAGTGAGCAATTTTTATAGGGAGAAAAAACGCTTCAAGGCTGAAGAGAGAGCACAGTGGTAGTGTATTTACCTTGCATGCAGCTGATCCAGGACGAATGGTGGTTTGAATCCTGGCATCCCTTATGATTCCCAGTGCCTTCCAGGAGTGACTTCTGAACACAGAGCTAGGAGTAACCCCTGAGTGCCACTGCTTTAGACCCAAAAAACAAAACAAACAAATAAACAAAAGAATTCAAAAACACTATATGAAAAATATTATTGAAAGTTCTTAATAAAAAAGAATGTTTTATTATTTATGATATCCTGTACTAAATATTTATCCAGGTCAAATCCAATGCAATATAACAAAAATAGAACTAGTTCTATTTCTGGGATAACATTCAGTAGAATAAAATTGAGTAATGTTGAAGCTACAATCTATACTAATCTTTAGTTATACCTGGTAATAACATTAAATATAAAGTATAAATTTACATTAATTTTATATTGTGATGTCAATTAACAGCATTACATTAGTACTGAGAGTTCTTTGATTTCTCCAAATTCTATGAAAAATTTATCATGTGCCTGGTTCACCATGCACATAACAATAATAAATTAATTCTACCAAATCAGAAGATACTGTTAGTGTTAGCCATATAATGTATTCCTTCCAATTCACTATTTATAAATACACACACTTACTATACTACACACATGTTTTAGGAAAAGGAAAAATTTCATTGTTCATGGTCAGGCAGTTTTCAAGCCTGCTGTATACTCCTGAATGTTCTCAGCAGGTGACAGCTTCCACTAGTGAGGGGGCGAATTGTCCTTGGCTCAGCCCTGACACTCATAGACATTTTATTGACATCATAATAGTTCTTTCAGTATCTCTCTTGAGACTTTCTTTTTCATCTGACTGGTGGTGAAATAACACGTAACTCTCTTGTCATCAAATTGGCTATAGACTTCTTCAAAACTTATATGTCAGTAAAAATATGTTTTCTGTACAAGGAATGGTTTCTGATATCTGATCTGAGATATAGATCTTTCTGACATTATGTGATCATACTGAGGGTTTGATAAAGCCAGCAGATATTCACGGATGTTAGAGAATTCCTTTAGTTCTATTTTAAAAGGTGTAGTTAAAATTATGTCAAGCATGACTCAGATTTAAAAAGTGAAGTCCTGGAAATGTGGATTTTTACTTTTTTAATGATTTTCTTATTAAATTTACATTCTTAAAAAATTGAGATAGCACTGGTTTGTATTACTACATACAAATCATATTTTAAAGATTCAATTTCACTTCTCTTAGTAAGTTCCCCAACACACCTACCATCAAAATACACTCCTCTCCTTGTTATCAATATTTTTCTTTCTTAAGATACAAATTAAGAAATGTGGAACTAACTCTTAATGTGTTTCTAAATAGATATTGGTCAGAACTTAATAAAAGAATCACTGTCTTTCTGAATATCAATAGTTCTATTTGGCAATCTAAAAATAATATACCACTTTTAACATTTTAATTTTGTTCTGTGGTCTTGAGCATATTTATAAGTAGTAAAATAAAATGTAGTAAACTTAATGTTGTATTTTTATTAGTTGTTGAAATAACATAGCTTTCAACAGTGTTTTGACATACTGTATTATGTGTATGAAATCCAACATAAAGTGTATTATATGCTTTAAAAGAATGGGTGAAGAGATTCACTTAATTTTTTTTGTATTGAACTGATAACTGGAGGTGGGTGAACATTTTGTTTTAGGTTGAATTTAGGACAGAATTAAGGTTATATATTTAAAACATTATTTTCAGGCAGATTTTGAAATCATGATAATGTGTTCAAGCACAGCATTCAGATATTTTTCCCAGTGGATATCATTTTTGCCACATCTTCTTGTTAATTTAAGCTCTACAAATTCTGAACATGTATGCCCTTTTATTGAATATATATCATAGTAAAGCTGGTCAGTCACAGAGTATGTTCAGAGCAAGAGTAACAGAGACCTTTATATTAATAAGAATGAAGTTATGTTGAAACATTAAGCTAAAACTCAGAAGCTAAACTACACAAATGTAAAATATATATTCCCTAAGTGTATAAAAACATGAAGAACTTTGTTGTTTGTTTCTTAGGGAAAAGTATTTTATATCTGGAAATAATTTCCCCTATCTCTAAAATGTTTTTGCTAACTGGGACTATAATACACTTGGTAAATTGTGTAAAATTATGTTAACATATATTTAATTTTAGACTCCCAAGAATCCAGGATACCCACCATTCATAAAGCCAACCTACAAAACTTAACTAAGACAAATATTCAGATAATTAGGCAAAGAGCATCACAGTTTTATCATATATCTATGTGCTAACTTTTAACATACTTTTATGTTTATTTTATAATTCAATTAATAAAATATAACTGAATTTATCTGATGTTACTAGTATAACCACTAATATAGTCATGAAATTAAGTGGAAATAAAATAGTAATTATATTAATGGTATATATAACATTTGCATATGCACAAGATTCAACATTTACAAATGGTCAACTTTCTGAAAATCATACATAATTGTGTTCTTTAAAGAGCATGTGAAATAAAAGCATTGGGATAGGAGAGGAGTATATTTTAAATGAGCATTAAGATATCTAGGTACATCATAATTTCTTTTTTAGCCAATCCAACGTATTTTGCTAAATATAGTATTAAATAAAATATAATGCAATTCAGTGAGATTTTAACTTTCAACACTTGATTTATGTGGCATAGAAAAATAACAAATATATCTAGATGCATTATATAAATATTACACAAAATCTATGTTTTTACTAGTGCTATCTATTAGGGTAGTGAATATTGATATATAACTGAAACATTTTTGAGGATTGATTTTAAAATATTTGCTCTTTCCTAACACTTGTTACATGGTCTTCCATTTTGTTTTTTTTTGTTTTTGATTATTTTTTTTGTATGTTTGATTTTTGTTTTTTGTTTTTGGACCACACCTGGTGATGCTCAAGAATTACTCCTTCCTCTGCGCTCAAAAATCACTTTGACAGGCTCAGGAAACCATATGGGATGCTGGGAATTGAACCCTGGTCTGTCCTGAGTCAGCCACTTGCCAGGCAAATGCCCTACCACTGCACCACTGCCCCAGCCCAGGTCTTCAATTTTATACAGCCAGAGCTATAAATAAGATGTTCCAATATTTTAAATTAATATTCATAACGCCTTATGAACAACTTTTATCCACATTTCTTCCTACAAGTTTTAGAAAGGAATATTAGGTTATTTGTTTACCAAGTATTTGATTATACCTACAAATTATCAGGAAGTACATCAGAAGCTAAATATCTAATGAGAAATTGAGTACAACTAAAGGATCATTTTGAAGTAACCAGAATGTCAATGATTCACTAGGAATGTGATTCACTAGGAACCCTGAAAATTAAATTAAGGGAAACATGAAATTTAGAAAGGAACAGGAAAGTAGATGCAGATCAACATTAAGCTACAGTGATTTTAAACTAGTTCATTCCTAAGATAGCATTCTTCTTCCACCTATGTATACTTAAATCTTCCAATATGAACAGGCAAGTATTATACCCTTGTACAGTTCCTCTTTCAATTCTTATGATACACACACACACACAGGTATGCACACACATAATTGTGTTCTTTATTTTATTTATCAATTTTAAGTTAGCGTTCCAACTCATCTTAGCCATCAAGGATATTTTCACTTATTTTCTGTATAAAATCTTATTTTCTGAATAAAATGTGTAATACATAGTACTATTTATGAGGGATATGCAAACTTATTCACACTTTATATAGTCACATTTCTTCCATTTATAATGTAGAAATGTCCCTAAAGTAGCTAATAACTGAAGACGATTAAAACTCAACAATGAAGCAGTACATCCTTGAGTAGATTCAAATCGACTTTAAGTTAATATGTTATGGGAAATGTTCCTATATTGAAGTAATAGTGTTTATTCTTAAAGAAAATATGATTTTTTTCTATTATAGAATACACTCAATCAGGTAAAATAATTTGTATGTGTACTTTACTGTGTAATAGACCTACAAACAAGAACTAAGCGTGTAGATAAAAGCCTTTGAATACAATTGATAATAAAGAATCCTAATTCTATATGACCTAGCACTAAGAGATTCTTTTTACTTCTAAGAGTAATTTTAGCTTCAATGCTTGAATTAATCGCTAATTACCTTTGTGTGATGAGTTGAAATTGGCCTTTTTTTCCCTTATCACTGCCTAAGACATCTCACCTCTCACTTCTCCATGAGGTCGGGGCTCAGGCCTCTCCCTGAATCCTAAATGAGATTTGTCAGTCAAGCGTAGCAAAATCTAATCTCATCCAAAGAAAAAGAGGAAAACGGACCAGAAAATGATCTGATTTTCCGATTTCATGGCCAAGGTTACCCTGGGAAGTGATGAAAGTGGCATTTAAAACCCGTAACTAAGGTGGTATGCCAAACTTAGCAGTAATAAAGGATAAACCGTGTGGAAAGATATCGCTTTAACAATTTTACAGTTGCTAAGTGTGAAAATTGTAATGTGGTCAAGCTCCAGGACTCCATAGCAGTCGGTTAAAAGAACTGGAACAATGCTCAACTCAGAAACATTCTCTGCTCCTGTAACTTAAATACTGATGAAGTTACGTCTGCTATTTACACATCAGCTGCAGTACCAACCAACAGCTTCATTAGTGAATGATGATGTCCAATCCCCTTTGCTCTGAATGATGAAATCGTATCTATCACTCAGGAGCCAGGTGGAAATATATATAAGGCCTTAATTACGGCTGAACTTTTTAAAAATGAATCTCTGTTTTACTGTTTGATGTTATAGTTCTATAAGTCTGTAAGAAGAACAAAAACCCAAAACTGCTTTTATAATCATATAGAGATGGTATATATAATCATATAAATATGCAGCTTATTAATTCTAATGTTCTGATAGCTTGAAAAAATTTCACTACTTTTTTGGGAAATGTCTACATTCCTAGGACTATGAAATTAGAATCGGTATTAATCTATTTTATTTATTATAAACAATCATGAGAGTATAAAAATAAGGTGAAAATGAGAAAGTTCTTTTGGCTATTTTGCACTGAAGATTATTCTTTGCATCATACATTTTATCACACAATTTTAAAATGTGATATTTAGGATGTTGCTTGTAAAATATGACTTTTAGGCATCTAGACATACAGTTTATATTAATTATTGGGATTTACTAGCTGTTGTAAACATAAAAAATAAATTAAAATTTTATAAGTTCAAAAACATCTTTACATACATATACATTTTGATATATTTAAGTTACTTAAATTTAAATATTAATATTTTGATGTAAAATTTGTCTCTTTTTATCAAGGTATATGTGAAAAAAGGTAGTTTAATTTATCAATTTATTGTTTTTTAGCTTTGGATTTTGAGCCAAATCCAACAATGCTATGGATTAATTTCTGGTTAATCAGGAATTACTCCTGGAAGTGCTTGGGGGAACATGTTGGATAAGGGGTATCCAACCCAGCATGGATGCATGCAAGGCAAACCCACTACTCCATGCCATCCCTGAAACAGTCATTTTATTTATTTATTTATTTATTTATTTATTTATTTATTTATTTTGGGGGGGGGGTTTGGGTCACACCCAGTGACGCTCAGGGGTTACTCCTGGCTATTTGCTCAGAAGTCGCTCCTGGCAAGCACGGGGGACCATATGGGGAACCGGGGGATCGAACCGCGGTCCGACCTAGGTTAGCACAAGGTAAGGCAGGCACCTTACCTTTAGCGCCACCGCCCGGCCCCAACAGTCATTTTATTTTATATTTTTTTATTTTCTATTCCTGGGTAAGTACATATCAATTAAAGAATTATTTGAGAGTTTATAGTGTGAATATGCATATAAAGAAAATTACCTTGTTACTGTAACCTTTCAGTAAAAACATTTATCCTAGAATATTTAAAGCAAACTATTCTACCAAATAGAATGTTGCCATTTAATTTTAATTGACTCTATTGCAAAACATAATTTAGTGTAAATATTTATTTAAATTTGACCATATTTTTTACATTTTGCTGTCTATCATTGCTCCGGTGTCAGGACCTTTCATTTAAGAAATATCACTGCTATAAGAATTAATTCTGGGATTATTTTATTCTGGGTTTATGCAATTAATTTTCTCAGTTTGTCTAAGATGACTTTAAATATTAAGATTCCCTCCCGGGGCCGGGTGGTGGCGCTGAAGGTAATGTGCCTGCCTTACCGCTCTAGCCTTGGACGGACCGCGGTTCGATTCCCCGTGCCCCATATGGTCTCCCAGGCCAGGGGTGACTTCTGAGCGCATAGCCAGAAGTAACCCCTGAGCGTCACTGGGTGTGACCCAAAAACCAAAAAAAAAAAAAAAAAAAGATTCCGTCCCCCAAACCCCGATTTTAGAATACTATATTGGAAGAACTTTCTTCCGGGAATTGGAAGAATTTCAAGTCCTGACTTAGATTTCATTCCATGTTAGCTAATGAAAATTTAATTGTTCGTTTGTTTTCTCATTTGAATGTGACAAAATTATTCTTTCTTAAATTATATATAATATATTATATAGTATAAAATGATGTATAATTATATATCAGTTCTTGTTTTATTTGTCTTCGGATTTGTGAACTTTTTATGCTGTCTGACAATAACTGTAAGAGTTGTTATTTTCATTTTCAGGCTAATTCAGTTGTGCCACTTTTTGATCAATACTCAGAAAACAAGTGATCCAAGCTCAGAGAGATCCTGGGTCACATTTGTTATTCACATTGGGTCTAACCATTTCTTTCTTCTTCTTTTTTTTTTATTTCCCTGACTAGTGTTGTAGAGCAGTTTTTCATGTGTCTTTTGGCCATGTGTATTTATTCTTTGAGGAAATGTCTGTTCATTTCTTCTCCCCATTTATGAATGGGGTTAGATGTTTATTTTTCTTGCTAAGTTCTACCAGCACCTTGTATAGCTTAGACAAAGCATGGGTCTAACCATTTCTAATGGTCTCATCATTGTAGATAAATCAAACAACGATTGGTATTTGTACCAGTTCGATTCCCAAGCTATGCATAGAGGGCATTTGATCAGATGATACGCATGAATGTGCTATAGGCTGCTTCAAAGAAAGCATTCTGAGAGAGGGAATACAAGAATTATTCTCTGAGATTATTTGCTATGCCATATATAAATGTCAGTCTAAAATTTATTTAACTTATTATATTATTTATTATACATTTAATTGCTTTGTAAGAGATATAGATATATAAAACATGGACAGTCAGTTAAAAATGTAAGACTTGGTGTCTTCTTGAGAGGAATGATGAATTTCATGAATTTGTGATTTCACATCATTCATAGTGTTTCACACCATTTATCTTTCTTATTGATGACTTCATTAAACATTACTACTGACTCATGTCTTTCCCTTTTTCTGACTCCAATTAGACCTGGAGTCTAATTTTTTAAATCATGTCTTCTTAATGTTCCATTATTGTTTTGTGTATATATTTGTGTTTTCAATAATTTACTTAGAAATTCACACATGAACTTTATCATTGAACTACATAGTCTACAACCAGCCACAAACTTCCAATTTTTTACCTTTTGCGTAATAAAAGTAAGCATAAGAGAATTTTCAAAATGTTCACAAACTATATATAAGATGATTAACCTGATTATTATGCTCAAAACATGAGTGAAAATATAAACTTGCGTTGAACTATTCAATAACAGTTTTAGTAATATATCTTAGTCACTGTATATATTGATTGCCCTTTATATACTGTTACCTGTCTCATTTGCTCTTTTTTATGACCTCCCCTCTTTTGGTTTCATTATCAGAGCAGTAGCAATGTAACCTTTCTTGAATCTTTACGATTTACCAACTTGATTTTGAATCTTCGTTATTTTGTCCACTTGATGTATAGGTAACTGCAGGTAGCTATGAAGTCCTGGGGTGCAAAAAGCCAAATTTATTCCAGAATACCTACATCATAACCATCTGTTTACCCCCATGTTCATTAGGTTCTCTTCTCCCTCCATTCCTCACAAACACATACACAGATCTGTTTCTCTCTTTTCTCTGCACTGATTTATCACACCAGGCACTTGTGAGCATCTGTTATTACAGTTTTCATGGTGGTGAGCTCTATATTTAAGGTTGCAGTGACACTTCCATTACAGAACTGTTGCTTCCAGTCACGTGGGGAATCATGAATGATCATTCTCTTAGGAAAGAGGCTGAAATTTTGTACATATATTATGTATACAGGTTACTTTGCCATTTAGGAAAAGTTATTTTGATTTGCTAAAAAAGCTTTAAATGTGTTACTTCATAAAAAATTAACTCTTCGATACTTAATAGAAATTCACTGTTTATCAAAAAATGCTATATGATTTGGAGGGCAGTATTAAACTTTAAGGATCTCAAAGTATATAGCTATCATATTATCTTTGGTGATTTGATGGGATTGATGAAGTCAATGCTTTCTAGGTGATTTTATGGTCATAGAATAAAATTTCAGTTAATAGCTTTGAGCAAAATTAGTAATCAGGTTTATAAATCACTTCTCAGAATCAGTGAACAGTGGCTACATTTTCTGAAAATATATCTCAGTCAGAAGTTATTGAACTGCTAAGAAAACAAAGTGCAAACATAGCATCTATTAGGAATATAAATGCATACTTATATTTAGCAAAAAAAGAGCATATTCAAATGTGCAGCAAATTCTCTGATTTATAAACAATACCTAACCTGTCCCCAGTTTACTTTTAATACTCAGTTTTAAAACAAATTTTATTAATGCTTTGAGTTATGTCCAGAATAGATGGAAATATTAATGATGGCATATAATGTTTGTCTAAAATAGTATTTAATGATACTGCAACATTGAATTCATTACATTTCCTATAACATACATATTATCTTTGACATTAAATATGCCAATAAGAGCTCCTAGACTAACCAAATTTTCACTGCCTCTCTATGGATTGATAAAATTACAATGAAAAGAAAAGTAAAGTGATTGAAAATGTCTGTTAAATTATGGTTCTTTAAAAAGGGTAGTCTAAATTAGATCCAAATCCTACTTAGAGATCATTTAGTTACTAATATATAGATCTAGGTTAATATCTACAATTCAAAGTTGAGAAAATGTGATAGAGGTTATATGATTTATAAAGCTGTAAGAATCTCCAACCTGTTTCACAGATATTTGCTTTATTATAAGCTGAATATGGTCAACTGGGCATACTGGATACCAATCTTATTATTCAAGTGACTCCTATAGATGTGAAATATTGCTATCACCTTTAGACCACTAATGTACTGTTGCTGACAGGGTTTTTTTTTTAGACCATGTAATTTAGTCTTGGAAAATGAATCATTGGTCCCATAATCAAACTCTTGATGTAACTCAAATATTTGACAGTAGCTTATATGTGTTGCATGTGTAAAAAAATGACTTTTGTTACAGAAAATTAGCCAGTATTCAAAATATGGTGTTCTATTTATTTTCATCAGATTCCATATTGACATGTATTCAGGTAAACTATAGAATTCTTGTATGATTTATTACTGTAAGATGTAAAATTGTGTGAGTAGTTATGTTCTTAAAATCTATTTTTCCTGGGAACTTACAGGTATAAGTAATTACAAATTATATATCGTATTTTTTGGTAGCCATTTTTCAAACTTAGCTGCAACTATTCCTATATTTTGTTGATTGGTTGGTTTTATTTGGGGCTACACCCAGCAGTGCCCAGATCTTACTCCAGACTCAGTGCTCAGGAATTACTCATGACAGGCTGGGGCATCATATGTAGTTCTAGGGATCAAATCCAGATCTGCCATATACAAGAAATTTTCCCTGCACTCTGTACTCTCTCTGTCCCTCTCTCTTTGCTTGGGATGTGTTGGTCAAGAAAATAATACTTTTGCTATCTGACTTACAATGATAGATTATTTTGGAAAGCAGAGACCTTATTTGGATGTTGCCTAATAGTACAAAACTGCCTTAAGTGAGATATCAAACCCACTCTGAAATCCCAATGCTGATTGTATTTGCAAGGAGAGAAATTAGGCAAATTTAATGAAAGAAGAAAGTAGGATTACACTCACTAGAGAGCCACAAATTCCTCATTATTTTAATTTAGATTGTATCAGCTAGCAGCAGCAACATAACCGGGGAAGAAAACTGAGCCATTATGTACATGGTTTGGGATGATGAATAATTTAATATAGACAATGACCTTCACATGGTTCTGTGACCACCTGTAATTTTTTTATAATTAGTAATCAGTTACCTTTCTATTTCTTACATGATTAGTTATAGCTAAGGAAACATAAGGTATAGTTTATGCAAAGCAAAATAAACACTAAATAGGGTGAGAGGCAGTATTGCATTCTGTGGATTACGTGAGTAAAGCTCTGAGTTCAGTTATTGGCATTGGAAATATACAAAGTCAAATTCAGCTTTTTATTAAAATTAGAAAAAATAAATTAGGAAGTATAGTGAAGGAAAGGGGATTTTAAATAAAGAAGAGAAATAAGGAAAAGAAGGAAGGAAGGAAGGAAGGAAGGAAGGAAGGAAGGAAGGAAG
>PVKC010037669.1:0-12923 GCA_004027635.1 Crocidura indochinensis
GGTGAGCTTAGTTAGAGAAATAACTACATTTTGAACTGTCCTAAAAATGAGAACCTATGAGGGAAATGGAGAGCCTGTCTAGAGTACAGGCGGGGGGTGGTTGGGGAGGAGGGAGATTTGGGACAATGGTGATGGGAACGTTGCACTGGTGATGGGTGGTGTTCTATACATGACTGAAACCCAAACACAATTATGTATGCAATCAAGGTGTTAAAATAAAAAAAATAAAATAAAATGCCAATATTTAAACCAAGTTTGGACTTTTTTCTGCTTTTAGGCCAATTAAGGATTGCTTCTCCAGCTCCTGTAGGATACCATTTGACTCATTATAAGAGAACACTACTCCTACTCTATTACTTTATGTTTTGGGATACTAACTGAGTCATCCAATGAAACATTACTGAGTTTCATGTCTAACTTGTACATAAAACTGGAGTTGGCCAGGAATGTCTGTCTTTCAGTGGTGGAGATGAAAGGTTAGCAAGGCTGAAAATATATTTTAATAGATCAGTCGCTTTTGTTTCATGTGTTCAAAATAGATTTGATTCCTGGCACCCCTTATTATTTCCTAAATCCACCAGGAATGATTCCTGAAAGCATATGCAGGAGTAAGCTCTGAGCACTACTGAAAGTAAGCCAAAGGAAAAAAGTTGGCTCCTTGACAGAGTAGATATTTTAAAAAGTGAGACAAAGATTATAGTCTTCAGGATTGTATTACAATGTTCTCTCAAGATCTTTTCTCTTAAACATGAAACTGTAGGCCAAATAGAAGAAAAATAAGCAAGTAGAGGCAATTCTTTTCATGCAGTTTTGGTGTTTGAGCGATATCAACTACAGCAGTGTTGCTTATAAGACCAAGATGCCAAATTGAGATATGGTTTGCTTACCTGGTTTGTCCCCAAAGGTGCCCCCAAAGGAGCTGCGGTGTCCTTAGCATTTGAAGAAGATTCCCTTGATCTCTGGGGTTCTTCACTTGGAGTCTGATCTGGAAAAATCCCATCACTGCTGTCCTCTTCAAAGGCAAATGCATCTGAAGGCTTGGAAAAATTCACCTGGTTACCTGAGGGTGTGGATCCAGAAAGAAGTTAGTGATCAAAGAGCTTATAGAAATGTATCATTGAGAAACATGAAAAACTGTCTAAATGTATTTCCAGTTAAATTTGAAAATGTATTTTAGTTGATTTTATTTCTGACATATTTATTCCATAAGGGAACTTGCATTTATGAAAATTTTCTCTATGGGAACAGGTAAATATTATTATTCTCCCAATTTGTTAGAATTTACTTTCTTTTCTAACTTCTATTCACTCCTTAACATTTTCTATGTGGATTTATATGTTTTTGCAATGAAATCAGAGGAAGGAAAGAAAAGATACCACAGGACACAGAATAACACCAAGGGGAACTCAAGGGAAGATACCCATCTCTCTCAGTTTTATGAGATAATAGTTGAGAGGATATATTCCATAAACACCATGTTCATATATAAAGTAGGTGTGTAGTACAAAATATTTAGTAAACTTTGCTAATAAGTATATGTAAGAACAGCTACCAATTTCAAATGAATAATTTCAGTATTGCCTATCATAAGAGGTCCTGATGCCCACTCATATAATATGTCTCTATTTTTAAAATTCATAAAGATAGCTTATTAACTTTATCATGTCTTCTTATTCTTTATATCTTTTGGGAACCCTCAATTATTCCCACGTGAAAGTTTTTTTTTCCTCAGGATCCTATACAACCTTTGAAAGAGAACAGATTTATTATCTAGAAAAGGAAGTTATTTGGATAGATTAAAATGTAATAAAACTTTATAGTTTTATTGTTTTTTAATTGCCAAAATTTAATCTGGTTTACTATCCAACTGTTTAGTACAAAGTGTGCTTAGGCCACATAGCTCTTCTGACATGATTCAAGGCACAGCTCTTCTGAAGGAATTTAGGTATTATCAGAATGTTTTCCAGCCTTCTATTCTGTAGCCACATTTAACAAGAACATCTGACTCCTTCATTGAGCAGATAAGAGAATGAGCTTTCACTGTGATGATTGGAAAGGCAGTGAGAAACTGGAAGTAATGGAAACAAATGTGGCTGTGGGCTTGTCATCACTACTACTGCTGGCATTTGTCATAGACCCCTCACTTAGACACCAGAGCATCAAATCAGGAAAGAGGCCAGACAAGAACAAGATAGGTGAAAACTTCAGGACCTGGCCCACTGGGGAGTACACTAATCTGAAAGGACCAAAGGACCAAAGGACCATTTATGTTAGTTAGCTTAAATAATTTTTATGAAAACAATTATTTTAGGGGACAGAGCAAAAGCACAGCAGTAGGGTGTTTGCCTTGCACGTGGCTGACCCAGGACAGACCATTGTTTGGTCCCGACATCCCACATGGTCCGCCAAGCCAGTATCGATTTCTGAGTGCTTTATCAGGAGTGTGACCCCCAAATCCCCCCAAATAAAAAAATTAAAATAATTATTTTATATTATTATAAAAGTAATAAGTACATATAGTGGTGAATTCCATACAGAAATATTTTATCAACACAGTAACTCCACATATTTTAATGGGTTTAGTATCTTTTAGAATAAATTCTACACAGGAGGCAAGACATTTACACTTATTTTAAAAATAACTCTGTAGAGATAGAATGGCAAAATACACTGTTCTGAAACTATCTCTCTTTCCCTGTTGTTACAGGAGCTCCTGTTGTTTTGGAGCTATTCCCATGTGAACACATAGAGATCTTACTAATTAAAATTTTTTTTGGAAACAACTTGATGGCATTCTATAGAGAAATAGAAAATTTAATGTTTTAAGTTTTCTTTTTTGTGGTGCACTTTGTTTTGAACTTCAAAATTAGAGATAATGGAAAAAAAATATATAATATAAAACATCTGCTTACATATTGACCAAATACATATAAACTAGTATTTTTGGATATTGCTATAAATAAAATATTTATTTTTTAACTTGAGGTTTTACTGAAAGATGTTATTACTAAAAAAATGTTATCTTTTTTTTAATTGGAGGTGACTCCTGTCATTTTGTACTCAGTCTCAACTTTCTTTTTTGTGAACTCCAGATTTAGCATATACCCTTTTATTCTTTTATTTCTCACAGTCAATTTCAAGTAATACAAAAATCCCTAGATTAGTTATGTTCTTCCAGTATGAACAAAATATTATTATCTTTTCTGAGAAGCCATTTGTTTGAGATCCTCCCAGGTAGAAATTTACAGTTTCTCTCATTAACTATTTATAACAGATTCAACAAAAATATTTATTTACTTTTGAAGTCATAGTCCCACTTAAATATTAAGACCCATTTCTATGTGTGAAATTAAAGACTTTGTCACTGTTAAAAGGATTATATTCTCATCATCATACCAAAATCATAAGCATCTTTATTTGTCTTTAGGCTACATTTGGCTATGCTAAGGGATTGCTTCTGGTTTTATGCATAGGAATTACTCTGGCAGTCTTGGGTGACATTATAAGGTGCCAGTGATATAAGGTGCCACATGAAAAGCAGATACTGAAGCTGCTGTAATAATGATCTCTTTTCTCAGAAAATTCTGAGTATGACTTTGTAGTCAGATTTCTCCATCCAATAGGATCCTATAACTCTGAGGTTTTTATACTCTTCCCAATTTCCTTTAATCTAAATGTTATGAATGTTCTTCATGTGACAGAAACTTCCTATTCTTGCCCTTCTCTATCTTCACCCACACCTACAGCCACAAATTAAAGGGAATTAACTAAGTCACCGTGTTTTCTGACTTGTAAGTAAAAATAATGTAAGATGTGGGGAAGAATAATGGTTTTTTCCTAACAATAAAATAACAATAATAATATTAATAAATCACTGTATCTATGTTAACACAATTAATCAGAATAGTCCATTTTATCTCTTTTTTCAGATAAGGAATTTGCAATATCCAGTCCACCTATTTTATAAGAAACAATCAGTGTAAACCCAATATTTGATCTTTCAGAGTAAGCAGAATAGGGGGTTGCAAATAGACATCATTCCAGAAAATAGTTCAGTTATAAATGATTTAGGGAGCATTGTAATATCTTCTAGGTAAACTGAGGCAAAGAGTAAAATACAAGATAGTCAAGGTATCTACTTTTCTTCTGCACACATAATATCTGCTAAGGAAATTCAAAGAATAAAATATTAAAAATGTTTTTACTTGAAATTATGATATTTGAGTAATTGAATATGCATCTTATGAAAACAAAGAAAGTGTCATTTGAGAATATCATTAAGAAAAAAATTGGAAGGGAAGTCAATCTGATTTCATTGAAACTTCTTTCACAAAAGAGTTGAAGGGATTATTTGTTAAAGCTCTGCTATCAACAGCAGCAATTTGGCCTCCTCATTCTACTTGGTATTTGGGATGACTGAAAATATAGAAAGAATAAAGCAGTAGCCATGTTTATCTTATTTTATACTGAATTAAGCAGTGTTCCATATTTTTTTTAATTTCTAGCTCTCACACATTAAGATACATAGAGAAAATAAAGCAAACAGATATGAAAGGATTAGAGAATAGAAAAAATGAGAAAGGAATGAACCATGTATCTTCATAGACACAATTGGAGATTCTTTCATTCTGTCTTCTGAGTGCTAGTTGGAGTTAGAGAACATAGCAATGTATGGCTGTCCAAGAAGTATCCAAGAAGGAGCGATACTAAAGTGAGTCTGAATGATGGTTAGCTGTAAGTAGAACCAGAGGATGTAAGGGGACCTTTTGTGGATAATGGAAAGAGGGGAATTATAGAATAATGTCTAGCAAATATGGGGTGTGACATATGAAGAAATTTTCTCCCACCCTCAATTTTGGAAGCTAACAGCTGAAGAGACACATTTTGAAAGTTTACATTATCAAGAGATATGTATAATTTAAAAAAAGTACTTTGCTTGGGACTGGTGTGAGTGTAAGTAGGCAGGGCACTTGCTTTCCATGTGGTTTACCAGTATTTATTCCCTGGAACTTCATCTCTTAGTTCCACCATCAGTAAGTTCTAAGATCTTCTGGGTATTGTCCCCTCAAATAAAAGGGCATAATAGTCATAGTGATATTTCTGTCAATAATGGGTCATATAAGTGATGATAATACATATACATAGTCTAAATGCATTTAAGTAGAAATTCATACAAAAAATCCTCAAGTTTCTATTTCTCAGAGAATGTCCTATTACTAATCAATCATGACTCTACAGTGTTGTTATTTATACTAAATTTATAAACAATATAGAGTCAAGTTGTAATATATGACTTCTAATCAAATTTTTATAAAAAGTTGTGCCAGTTTAGAAAATGCCTCTAAACACATTGAAGACCATATCAAGGTGGTCCAGTGTACAACTGATGATCACTATTCCTTCAAGTTCTGCAAGGATAGAAGATGAACTAAATGTCTGAGGACCTAAATAGTCCCTGTTGATAAGGACAGAGGTCATAGGAGATATTTCTTACATAGCTAATGACAGTGGCCTAATTTTAAGGAAAATATACAGTGCCCTTTGCTGGCAATAGAAACTCGAGTTCAGGAGTCTTACAGACTGGATTTCTCTTTTGCTCTATTCCTTGAGTGGCTCTGTGACTATTAGAAATTATAAATCTTTGGGGCCAGAGCAATATGACAATGGATAGGGCATTTACCTTGTACAGTCACCCAAGTTTTGATCTCCCAGCATCACGTGTGGTTCCCTGAGCCTGATGGGAGTAATTTCTGAGCATAGAGCAAGGAGTAACTCCTGAGCATCATGGAGTGTGGCCCCCAAAAAACAAATAGAAAAACACAGAAAATATAAAACTTTCGGGCCTAGGTTTCTCATTTCTTAAATAAGCATAATAAGTAGCTTAAAATATTTGGCTGTATATATAAAACATATAAAATATAAAACTAATCCCAGAATATGAGTTCATTAATTTCAATTTTTTGTGTGTTGGGCTACACCCAGGTGTAGGTGTTCAGGTGTTATTCCTAGCTCTGTGCTCAGAAATCACTCCTGCCAGGTTCAAGGGACCTTCTGGGATGCCCTGGATGGAACCTGGGTTCCATTCAGCATCCAGGCTTGGTTGTGTGCAAGGTTTATGGTCTACTGCTGTGCTATTGTTCCGGCCTGAGTTCATTAATTTCTACTTGGTGTTGTTATTATTGTTTTGTTGGAGTATATTCATATTTCAAGTCTAAAACTTTCAAGAATCAAAACAACCCTTTAGTTTATCCTCTGGTAAGCTTTGGAAGAGTAAACACAGCTTCAGAATTAGAAAACAGGTTTGTCTTGAGAGACTAGTTGTAGGGTAGCAGACTTATACTTAGAGCAGAAGATTATTGCAAAGACTGCATGATACTCGTGTTCTTTCCCATTGAAGTCAGGCTCATGGGGACAGGGGCAAAGGCCACCTTATCTGTATGCCTTTGGAGCAACCAGTCTATCAGTTCTTCCCTTAAAATTGCCCTCTGCTCTTGTCTCCTGTGGTGACCAAGGCTGACTGGGACCTGCTGGAATGCAGTGCGCTGGCTATTGTCCCTGTGCACATGTCAAGCAGTATGATGATGACAAGGACCTGCTTTGGGAAGCTCTGACATCATTCTCTTGTTATGCCCAAAGGGCTGACTATGGGTATAGGCCTCATTGCGATCTTGAGCTGAGCTTTTCCTCTCTCCTCTGAAAGTGATTAGATGAACGACTCAGTTCTATTTTTCTCAGCATAAACATTTAAAACTCCAAGATTAAAGTAAGATAAAATGAGTCCTAGTTACCTTTTTTTGCTAAGAGTCACACACCAAGAGCTGGAACTCTTGAAGTGGAATGTGAAAATCGACCTCACTGGCTTATCTACTTGCAAATTGGAGCCATGTATGCAAGAGAGCTATTTTAATTCATGGATATCCTTTTGGAAAAGACTAATGCAAAATTCCTTTCTGAAGGGAGAGGGGAATATGTGAAATTAGATTTTACCAGAATGAGGCCCTGCCTAAAAATATTTCAATATGTTGAAACAAAGACAAAAACAAAAGCAAAAACAAAAAACGTATGACATACAGAAGGATAACAGAAACAAGACCCATTACTTTCAGAGAGGATTGGATACTTTTATTATAAAAATGAACTTAAGTGGGAAGTTTAAGGAGCAATGATTGCTGCCCCACCCCCTAAACCTCCATTCCTGGCATATTAGATTTTTTTTTTACTTTCTTTCTTCTATTTTTGAGCCTATTCCTGACTCAACACTGTCACTCTAGCAGCCTTGGGGATCACATGAATTTCTAGTTATTTGTTCCC
Organism: Crocidura indochinensis; assembly: GCA_004027635.1. Lineage (NCBI taxonomy): Eukaryota > Metazoa > Chordata > Mammalia > Eulipotyphla > Soricidae > Crocidura > Crocidura indochinensis. The sequence continues at coordinate 7,312 of PVKC010037669.1, forward strand.
AGCCATTTAAGTGTAAGAGAAATGCCCTATATACTCCATTGTCACTTCAACCCAATTTTTCTTATATGTCTTAATTCTAGAGCCAGAATAGTGTGAGGAGAAACAGTGAAAGGTAGGAATAAATTTCAGCCGGGAATATTTGCCTTGCATTTGAGACACTCACTTTGATCTGTCATCACATACACACACACACACACACACACACACACACACACACAAATTAAAGAATAGTGGAGAGGCTTCCCAAAAATGTTCAATAGCGCTTTCAAATCAAGTTACTATGGCATGTGAATTATTATAAATTGAGGTTAAATTGAGGCTCACAATAAATTTTACCAGCCTCTATATAGAGAAGAATAAAAATAAGTGCATTACTCAGAATTATCTCTCTTAACTTTTTCTACTGAAAGATGAACAAATGAGCATCAAATTACATATATTATTGTCATTAATGCTAGTCTCTTTGCCATGATAGTTACCACTTTTTTCTGTGAATGTCCAGGCCTCTATTCTACCTTTTAGTTTTTAGTTTATTCTCCCAGTTCTCCTCACTGACATTGCATTCCACATTTATATAGATTTTCTGTACATACTTAACATTTTACTTTTACTAATCTCTTTTATGTTAATTTGATTGTTCAACTTCTCCAAGAAGGTGGGGGAAATTTTCACTCTATCCAATTTTCTCTACAATTAATTCATATTCTAATTGTCTGCATTAGCTCTTAAAGGCAAATAAGGTCAAAAGGTATGCTGAAGATACTATTTCTCACTTTATTGCTACAGGATCCACTCAGCTCATAGGTCTTTTTAGGTCTCTAAGGACATTCTCCAGCACTGACGCCATAGACATGTCATGTCTACTTCTAAAGGATGCCTATATATATTCAATAATTGCTTTATTAGGCATAAATGGTGATTCCAAGACATCTACCTAGTTTTTAGTGTTAATTTTCCTCTTTACTTTTTGCACAAATTCAAAAGATAGTTTCCAGAAATTTTCTCAAAAAATAACTATTTTTATGTTTTTAGTGTGTTTCTTATACTGAGGAAATATTTTTTCCTAAAAATTATTTATTATTGATAATGATGATAATAATAATAAGTAATGCAAAGCAAATATCTTCTCCCTTCTTTTTGAAAAAACAAACGAGTCTATCTGACTTTATTCATGCTGATCTTCCTTTTCTATTTTTTATTAATATAAAATTAAGAACTAAACAAAATAAGATTTAAATTATTTAGTTTTTTATTACACAGTGCTTTGGGTAAGATTTTACCATATACTTTTATAGTTTCGAAAACACTTTTACAAAAATATGAAAAGTAACTATAGCCTTAGAATTAACATTGTTTCAGGCATGTAAGATGACTTTTTAACCCATGAAAAACTTCTTAAAAGTTAGTTTTCAAAAAGTCAGTAAGTTAAAAAAAAAACTTGCTCCAGATTCAGGGACGAGTGATCCACCACCCTCTTACCACCACATCCCATCCAGCTGCCAGGCGTCATCACTCAATCCTCTGTTTGTCCTGATTAATTTTTCAGGGCACACAGAAGAGCTGAGTTACCAAGGGCTGCATCCCATCCAGCCGCCTGGTTTCATCGCTGGTATGCTGCTTTCCTGTGCTCAGTCCTCTGTTCAGCTTTTATGGGACACAGAGGAGGTGCTGTGTCTCCCTCTAGCTCTCCTATTAATTACTACACCCCAGCCAGCTGCTCTTGGAGGAGTTCCCTCTCTCTCCTCTCTTCAAGGAGCTCATCGAGGGGCTCTCAATGGAGGCCACAATTAAAAAATCACAGTCACTCACTACAAATGACAAATGTAAAATGATTGTTGACACTCCAAAGTCTAGCATTATTAAACATATACTGTTAAGCTTTGAGGGTTCTACTCTTTTTCTCTTGCGTTTTTTGATTTCCATTTGGTGTGCATTAAAAGAGAGGTAGTCGTATACAATGGACATAGCCCAAATTCTATATTTTAACAGGAAAAGTAGGGGGTAGTCTTTTATGACCAGTTCTCTTATAAGCTGGAAAATGTGGTAACTCCAGCCTCTTAATTCCTCTTAATTACTATTCTAATTACTCACCTTCATTTATTTGCATTTTACATTCTCCATTATCATTATCTATTGATATTTGGTTTGTCTATCTGTCACTTTCTCTGGTGGTTTGTTTGGTAGCAATGAGTGTACAATGAGTGTAAAATCATTGTAGCAATGATTTTAAAGTCTTGCTGCCTTCAGACTGAAGAGAAGAGAGAGAAAGTATTCACAGTGCTACCTTTTATGGCCTCTTTCACAGCAGAGTCAATGGGCAGTATGTTCTTCTCTACCAGCTCTAGTGGCCCTGGCCGCAGAGCAATTTTTTCATTGAGATCATCTGCAAGTCGGGCTCTTTTCAGCTTCATCTGAGCAGTTGTAATGGACCTCTCTGAAGTGGAGGCTGATGGGTTAAAGTTGAAAGGATTACTTCTAGAATTTGATACATTTTTGTGCCTTTTAACCAAAACATTGTGTTACATTGTGCCCTACCATCCTAATAAAAGTTCAATGCAGCTATCATTACACATGTATTAGCCAAAACCACTAGACATTTCCTAATAAAGGCAAATAGCTAGATCCACAGGCTAGCTAGAGAAATTTGCTCTAAGAGGATTTTTGAAAAGAAAAAAAAAAAAACGCAATTTGCCATTCTGTGAGCTGATAGTACAGGGACCTGTATTACTTGTTGAACCTAAGCTGCAGCATTAGAATGTACCTCCTATTTTTACTGGCAGGCACAATTTGATCATGCAATAAATATTATTTAATAAATTTAGTGCTTGTCAATATTTTGATACTGATACCAATACTCAGATAAATAGTAGAAGAAAAATTATATATATTGTTTAATAAAACAGTATTTAAAATAAAAACAATTAAACAGGTAGATTTTCATTATTTATATGGTGAGAAAAGAAAGGTCAAGCCACTGGATTTCTTCTCTTTCATTTTGCCTCTGATTTACTCTGATTTTGAGGAAGATCCAAGGCAACAACCTATTGTTACATTATTATTATTATTATTATTATTATTATTATTATTATTATTATTATTATTATGTAAAGACCTATACATTTAATGCCAAAAAGAACTTCCAATTTAACTCTTAATTTAGTAAATTTGGCAAAATTTGAGTCCCCATTGTTTCATTATTATGAATCTAACAACACACAGTTTGTGCTTTACTTAGACATCTCCACCCAATAGAGAAATAAGACTGTTTAATTGTTCCAGGAGGTTAGATGTATCTCTGAAACAGTAAAGTGCACATCAATAACACAAATAAAAAGGCCAGAGTGCCTAAAGAAGCCTAAAACTCTTCCAAGGTTCCAAGGCTGATCTTTCTGATTTACCCCACAAAACATAGGATTGATGTTCAGAAAAAAACACCTCTATTTATTCTTTATTTTGTCTTAGATTTTTTTTTTTTTTTTTGCAATACATACATCATTGAACCAAGGTTTTCCCATATTGAGACAAAGGACTACCACTTCATTGTATCTCTAAGATATGCATTTTTCTTGCATATTCATTCAATTTTCTCATTTTTGTTTGGAAAACTTGCCAAAAACCAAACCATACGCTTTCAAAAATTGAGATTTTCGGGCCCGGGAGATAGCATGGAGGTAAGGCGTTTGCCTTTCATGCAAAAGGTCATCGGTTCGAATCCCGGTGCCCCATATGGTCCCCCGTGCCTGCCAGGAGCAATTTCTGAGCATGGAGCCAGGAGTAACCCCTGAGCACTGCCGGGTGTGACCCAAAACAAACAAACAAACAAAAAACAAACAAACAAACAAACAATTGAGATTTTCACTTTTCAGCACTCTTATGCTTTGACCTTCCTCCCCGTAACAAATCTTACTTAGTTCACCTTTGTAATTTTGCTTCCTTAGTTCTGTTACCCTGCTTTCTACATTCTTCTCATCACATTTTATTCTTTCTACTGGCAGCATAAAGCCTTCCAATTTTCCCTCTTCTTACCATCTTTTATTTATTTATTTATTTATTTATTTATTTATTTATTTTCATTGTGACTGTGTCTAATATTTCCAGGCATTGGCCCTTACATTAGTTTTCTGTAATTAGAGACAATGAACCATTGGAGAAAACAGAAATTACTTTTATGTCTAAAAGACGCTTAGTGCTCTAGGTAACTAATTTCTATATTCTTGTAATTCTAGAAGGGATAAATACCAGAAACATGCAATTGAACTGGGAACAGCTAGAATTCATGGTCATATTATAATTAAAGACCATAATCATGTAACTTTATGGAATAATTTTAAAATCATAGTATAATATAGAATCAATGTCATAAATATAAAATATGTTTTTAAATGTATGCAAAAGAAAAATTAAAAGTATATATTAGAAAACTTCACATTAAAATAAACTCTTATAACAAATAGACATTTTTCATTCTTACTTATTTAATGTGATTATTGGGCCATATTTTTCTTTACTGAATCTGTCTCTGAAATATATATTACATATATATGTATGTATATGCCTTTTTAAATCAGACTTCCAATTTAAGCATAGTGCACTTAAGGATATTTTCATTAAACATTTTGTTTTATGCCTTTTATTTTCTTTTATTTTTTATTTTTTCATTCATTTTATTTATTTCATTTTTTTTCCTTTTGGTTAACCTGAAGAAACCTTTTATTTTGGGCCACACCTGGCTGCAATCAGTGAGTACTCCTAGAGCACTGCTCAGAAATCATTGCTGGAAGTTCAAAGGACAATAAGGGATACAGAATCAAAGCATGCAACACCCTATCAGCTATGAAACTGTTCATTACCAGGAAACTTTTGGTAAGATAAAAATGTAAAAGAACATGTTTTTTCAGTGACTACTAAGGACTGTCTAAGCTCGATGTCTTTTGCATGCTAAGTTCAAAACTATAGAATATTATTCCTTTGGCATTTTTAAAAGACTATCTATACTGTCAATCACTAATTTACTATTACTATTAATTTACTATTACTTGAGTACTGTATTAAATTATTCAATCACTAATTTACTATTACTGGAGTATTTTTTTGTCCCCATATTCACAATACAGACCCAGCAAGGGTCTGGGTTGAGGTGTATATGGGGTGCATTTACTGTACCTCCTCTTTCTATACAGTCAGTGTAAAGAACACAGCCTGTGATAAGAATTGGGAGGCCTTATTTTTTTCTTTTCTTTTCTTTTGATTTTTTCTTTAACTTCTTTTTTAAACACCCCCTTCACTAATGCAACTTTCCCTCCACCAGTGCCCCAAAACTCCCTCCCTCCCAACCCACCCCCACCTGTATTCCATACAGGCTTTTCAGTTCCCTCATTCTGAGAATTGTTACAAAAATGACTTATATTTTCCTTAAAACCCATAGATGAGTGAGACTATTCTGCATCTATCTCTCTCCCTCTGACTTATTTCACTCAGCATAATAGATTCCATGTATATCCATGTATATGAAAATTTCATGACTTCATCTCTCCTGACAGCTGCATAATATTCCATTGTGTATATGTACCACAGTTTCTTTAGCCATTCGTCTGTTGAAGGGCATCTTGGTT
>PVKC010037670.1:0-12930 GCA_004027635.1 Crocidura indochinensis
CCTCCCTTCCTTCCTTCCTTCCTTCCTTCCTTCCTTCCTTCCTTCCTTCCTTCCTTCCTTCCTTCCTTCCTCCCTCCCTCATTAAACTGGCCCGTTTTTCTTAGCACCATTTGTTAGAGACTTTTGTTTTGCTTTATGCACTGAGCTCCTACCTATTTTTTGTTTTGGGGTCACACCTGAAGGTGCTCAAGGGTTACTCTTGGCTCTGCTCTCAGAAATTAATCCTGGCAGGGTCTGGGGAACTTATGGGATGCTGGGGATTGAACCAGGGTTGGCAGCATGCAAGGCAAATGCCCTACTAGCTACACTATAGCTCCAGCACTGCACTGAGCCTCTTTAAGAAAGAAATGCTTTCGAAACTACTGTGGGAAAGGGGAGTGATTAGAATAATATGTGACTAATGAAAAAAATAGGCATTTTTGATTTGTTCTGTGCAAATTCAAGGCTTTAATGTAGGTTCTTTTTGTCACATGTTTATTGCTAAACATGATAATAAAGAAAACAATAGGCACAGCTAGTGAATTGGAAAATTAATCTAAGGAAATTATCCTTAATTATGCATAAGATATAAGAAGCAGAAAAGAGAACAAAGTTAAGAAACATGAAGTAGATTATAAAATTGTCATATACCTTACAATAAGAATTCCAGAAAGAAAGGAAAAATAAAGGGAAATGTTTCACATCCAGAATAGTTAAATGAAGAATGTATAAATGAAGCTTTAATCTCAATAAGTACAAATTCAAAATAGTGTAAAAAAAACTATACCAAAAATATCATAAAGTAAGTACTGATAGGTATCAAAGCTATCAGAGAGCAAACGTATTTAGTCCCCTCCCCACAAAAAAGTCAGAGAGGCCAGAAAAATAGTACAAGAAGTAAGGCACTTGTCTCAGAGGCAGCTAAGTCCATTGTATCCCTGGCATCACATGTGTTCCCCTGTGTCCTTCTAGGAGTGATTCCAAAATATAGAACCAAGAGTAAAAACTGAGCACAGCTTGATATGGTCCAAAACTGAACAATAGCAAAAAGGCAAATTTCTCCAAGTTAATGATAAAATCTTAACAATGGACTATTTTCAAAACCTTGAACAATATAAATAATATACCATTATATCCCGATGAACTGCCTTTAAATAAATGTAAAATAAAAAAATTTTCAAATAAATTGGTTATGATTCTACTGTTTATAATAAAAATAATATATCTAGAAATAGGCAATATGCATACACACAAAATGATACAGAAGTTTTTAAACAGAGATAAAAATATTTTGAATCGAGGGACCATGAAAGAAAGATCTATTGTAAAATGTCAGTTTTTTAGTAAAAATGATGTATAAAGCTACAAGTCCAATACAAGACAACCAAAGATGATGACAATTGCTTTCCTTAAGTAGACTGTCTTTTCCTTTTGCTACATCAGTATCTCTATCTCCATTTCACTAAGGGTTCAACTAGAGTACCAGTCAAGCAGCAAATATTCAATAATAATATACTCTTAAAATAGAGGAATGAGTAGTGGTTGGGGAGATAGCTCAAGTGGCAAGAACACATACCTAACATGTTCCAGGATATGAGTTCAATCCCAGGCATCACATGACCTCCCCTAAACCACTGGGTGTAACCCTGGTAGTCACTGAGCACCCCACTCAGAATGGTCCCTGGATTCCTGGAATTCTGTTGGGCATGACCCCTATTAGAAAAGAAAATAATGAATAAATAAATGATTCAAGTGTTCTGTGAACAATTCATATTGTGCTCTCAAAAAATTCTCACCAAGTATGATACACAGTACATAAAAGTAATCCTCAGCTATGAATTTTTGTATAAGTATGTAAACAGAGTTCTTGCCAAGGACATTGTAGGGTTTGATTGCAATTGGAAAATACTGTAAAAGTATTCCTGAGAAATGCAAATAGATGACAACGTTGAACCTTACTGCTAATCTGATTAAAATAATCCACACAAATAAAAATATAAGAACAGACTATTATTTTTACTTTCTAAATACCTCTCAAGGCCAACAAATTTCTAGTATCTTCTCGTTTGTCATGTGGTTGAAATTGCCAGGTGAACTTTAGGTATATATATGTATATATACACAAATCTACATACATAAAATCATTATAGATATAATGATTCACTCATGAAAGTGTCAGAAATTCATGTTGATAAATTTCTTTTAGATTTGATAGTGGATATAGTGTAAATGGTTGAACTCCTGCTCAGCATGTGTCAGATCCTGGTTAAATCCCTATCCCTTAATAGACTCCTGAGCACAATTAGAGCTAGAGTCTAGAGGTCCATAGGCCCTAGCAGAACGAACTGAGAGCTACAATCCCAGGAGCATCATGGAATGTGGCCCCAGGTCCTCCCCCCTACTAGCAAAGCTAGCCTCTATTTAAAAAGTAATCCTACAGATAAAGCAAATCTTAAAGATAGCATGGTTCCTGAGAACTAGATGTCTTTAAACAGATAAATGTATTACTAAGATATTTGTTCCCCTCATCTGTGTCCCTACATCTATTACAACATAAATTAGGGAAAGTTCAAAGCTAGTACAATTCTATGCTAGCTTTACTCAATTTCCTTCAAGTTACTGCTTGTGTATAATATTCTAATTAGCAGTAATGGAGTTTCTCTTTATGTCTCACACTTAAAGTTTCTATTTGCTCGTTTGTTTTTGGGTCACAACTGCTGGTGCTTAGGGATGTATTTCCTGTGGTGCTCAGGTTACAATGTGTTTCCAGGGATCTAATCCAGGTCTTTTGCTTGCAAAGCATGTATTCCATCCCTTCTCTCTCCCTCTCTCTTCTCTCTCCCTCCGGCCCCCTCTTCTCCCTCCCTCCCTCCCTCCCTTCCTTCCTCCCTCCCTTCCTTCCTCCCTCCCTCCCCCCCTTCCTCCCTCTCTCCCTCCCCCCCCCCCTCTCTCTCTCTCTCTCTCTCTCTCTCTCTCTCTCTCTCTCTCTTTCTCTCCTCTCTCTCCATTCCCATTTGAAAGGATTCCATTATCAAAACATCCCAGGGATTTACTAATCTCAGATGGCTCAGCACTTCAAAGAAACTAGCTGAAAATGTTCTTCTGTTTACATCATTTATGTGACACGTTTTTGTTTTTTGTTTGTTTGTTTTTGTTTTGGAGCCACACCCAGCTGCTCTCAGAGGTTATTCCTGGCTCTGAGCTCAGGAATCACACCTAGCAGTTTCAAAACACCATATGGGATTTGGGGGATGGAACCCAGGTTGGCCTCATGTAAGGCAAACACTGTTCTATTGCTCTGGCCCCACTTCTGTGACTTTTATAGATAGATAGGTGCCATCCTAGAATATAAATCCTATAAAGTCATGAGGACTCTGGGTCAGAGATCAGGAATTAGAGAGCCTTCTGGTCCAGGCCACGCAACACCTCATACTTGGGGTTCCAATGTACAGTTGCCATATTTGGCCATTGTCAGAGACTGATGGTTTTGGTAGCTATGTGTGGTGATTTCTGTGTCACTACAGATTTTGCTGAAGCATCTCAAGTTTCACTGGCAGATTCTCTCAAAAAGAATTCCCCTTTGGAGCTCTTGGAATACCCTCTGCCCGCAGGCATTTGTTAGTGCCATACTCTTAGTAACAGGTTTCTCTCATTTCAACTGTCTAGAAGAAGAACATGGAGTCTCACACTCATTCCTGACCAGTCTTCAGGGCTTTTTGCAAACCAGAAACCACAGGAATTTTTAAATAATGCTGTTACATTTTCTCCCTTGGGCAAGGAAGGGGAGAGTCCTTACATTAGCATAAGTAAGACAGGGTGTACATGTAGAACTGATAAATTCTGCTCCTAACTCATTTGTGCCCTTCCTTTTTCTATACTTAAATGTCTATACCATATACAGACACATTAGTTAAAAAGGCTATTCTGTGCCTTCTGCTTTCAAAGGAGAGGCTCACTCATGACAACCCAGAACGAACCTTATTGTCTTCCTGCCTCTTCATATGAGCTTCTCAACTCTCCACACTTCCTATTAAAGATTTGATCTTTGGTACAAATCACCTTTTAAAAATAAATGAACTACCCACATTAAAGGCTAGAGGGAGAATCAGCCATCTGTTTCCAGTCTAGTATAATGTCTGTTGAACAGTGAAAGTAGAGTTCCATTATCTTCAGATCTTTATAGGGAAATTCTATGGGCAAGTTTCAATTTGCTTAGAGGTGGCCTACTATTTAATATCTTTTCTGTAAAATGAGTTTAACTAGGGTTGGATCACTTCAACATAAAGTGCTGTTCTTCCATGCAGTTCCCATGTAAGTATTCTGTGCACTGCTCCATATGATTAGTGTAGTTATCTATAAGACTTGTTACTCTTAGAGAGCCACTTGGTACCAAGTGGACACTGGTGATAGGATTGGTGTTGAACTATGGTAACTTAAATTTTTATTATAAATAACTTTGTAAACTATGGTTCCTTAACACATCCCCTGTGCATAGATTGGATGGATTAATATAGACAAACTGACAATGTTGCCCAAAGAATTATACAGATCCAATATTTTCCCTATAAAAAACCTATGACTGGGGCCAGAGCAATAGAGCAGTGTGTGGGGTGTTTGACTTGCATGTGGCTGACATGGATTAGATCACTGGAATCCCATATAGCCCACCAAATCTACTAGGACTGATTCTTGAGCACAGAACCCTGAGCATTACTGGGTATACCCCCTCAAACAAAACAATACCCATGAAAATTTCTAAAGACAAACATAAAACACTGTTGAAATTTACATGGCATAACAAAACCCCCAAAGCAAACCTAGAAAAAAATAAGATGGGAAACTTCTTTACCCAACTTCAAATTATAATTAATTTTATAATTAAAATTGTAATAATCAAAATAGCATGATATTATAATAAGGACATACACTCAGGCCAATGGAGTAGACTTGGGATTCCAGAGTCAAATCATCATTAATAATTAATCTTTGATAAAGAGGCAGACAATGTAAAGTGGGATAAGAAAAATCTCTTCAACAAATGGTGCTAGGAAAACTGGTCAGCCACATTTAAAAAATAAATTCAAATTCCTTTCTGACATACATATAAAAGTCAAATCAAAATGGACTAATAACATCAGTTATACCTGAATTTGTAAGTCATTGAGGAAGACAATTTTGAGGAAGACAATCATAGAACTTTTCATGACATTGAAACTAGAGGCAGTTTTATTGATTCAGTGCCATTAGTCAAGCTAACAGAAGCAAACAGACTAACTCAAGAAAAATGTTTTGTACCACAAAAGAAACATGATTTGAATAAAAAGACACACAGGTTAGGAGAGAATATCTGCTTACTATTCATGGTAAAGGGTTAAAGGACAAGATCTATAAAGCACTGATAGAACCTTAAAAGGAAAAAAAAACATTAAAAATGAGAAAGAAAAGTGGTGAATAAAAACTTCCTTGAAGAAGATACAGAGATGGTAAAAAGGTATATGAAAAAATGATATGCATCACTTATCATTCAGAAAATGCAATCAAAACAATGAGATATCATCTTACACCAGTGATATTGTCACATATCACTAATAGCAAAACCAGTGTTGGCATGATGGTGGTGGGAGAGGGGAAAAGGGCCCTTTATTTATTACTGGCTGGAATATTGATTGGCCTGAACTTTTGGTAGAACAATATGAGCACACTTCAAACTAATAGGAATTGAACATGACTCAGCAATTCAACTTCTTGGCATCTACCTCAAGGACCCCAAACTTCCATTCAGAAAAGATGTACACATTCCTGTGTTCACTGCAACACTATTCACAACAGGCAAATATGAAAACAACTAAAGTATACAAGAACCAATGATTGAATAAAAAATCTAAAGGGCATATATACAATAGCATAATAACAACAATAATAATAATGGGCTTTCATTTCAGCACCGTTTTTCCATTATCCCCTGCCATCCTGCTCCCCATCTGAATGCCGCCTTTCTCCATTGCTAGTTTCCTACTGACAACCAGTTTTGAATTTTGGGAATTTGTTTTTTCCATATTGTTTCTTTATATCTCACAGATGAGAGAGATCATTCTATATTTGTCCCTTTCCCCCAGACTACCTCACTCTGCAAAATACTATCTAGATTCATCATGTAGTAACAAATTGCATGAGTTCATCTTCTCTTATATTATAGTAATATTCTATTGATTTCTGAGGGCATAACCAAGAGTAACCGATGAGCGTCACTGGGTGTGGCTCAAAAACCAAAAAAAAAAAGGAAAAAATAAAATAATAAAATAATAAAAACAAACAGTGAAAAACATGTTTTCAGCATGTTTGCCTGACACTGCAGGAAGGATCTTCTGACCCAGAGCACTTAAACTCTGAGGTTGAATCACCTCAGAAATTTTACAAGTTAAATGAAGAGCCCTGATTACATCATTATTACATTATTATAATTTTATATCTATGACTTCAATCAGAAAATAATTGGGCATCCCCACAAGTGATTTCAGCATACAGTGAAAATTGGGAATGGACTCACATAAAGAAGAGTTTACAGTAATCTCTTGATCCAGATTTCTGTTCTATATCTTCTACATTCCAGTTGTGTGATCTTTTATCCACAATTCCCTCCTTGGCAAAGGAAAACAGCAATGCCACTTTGAAGAGTTATGGTAAAGAGCATAAGTTACACTTATTTTAATTGTTGTGAAGAAACTTCTGGGCAGAGATAGCAATACAAATTTATTATTCAAGGCAGATCCCATAAAAACAATGCTCTAAGGAGCACCAGAAGGACTAATTCTGTCCAGGGAAGATTAAAGAACTCTCACAAAAGAGATGGTCAATGATCTAAGCTTTGAGATATGGGAATATTCAGATTAGCAGAAGATAAATCAAAATATCTTCTAAGCTGAAGGAATTAATATTGGAGGAACAAATAAAAAAAGAATCAGGTTGTAGGTGTCATCATGGTCAAAATAAGAGAGTTTCCAGGTTTATGTTATAAAATTGCAATTAGAATTCATTCCCAGTTTAAAATAAATCTATTAGAATTATTTGGAAGGTTTAAGAGGGAATTTGTGAGAAGATAAGAAATGAGAGATAGAGAAACAGAAAAAAGGAAAGAGATGCATACAAATTCTAGGAAGAGTGTAGGAAAAAAGTAAAGTATAACAATTGGGGAGAAGAGATACTGAAGATGGGTTCATTTTTTTCAGCATAAAAACTCACTTGACTATTCATTGAGGTCAATAAGATGAAGATCTGCAAATAAATAAAATAGAAAAAGGGGAAATGCTAACATTCTCATTTCCTGGAGGAGACTTGAACAAGGAGATTAAGAGTGCAAGTGAAAAAAGAAATAAGACTTGGAATAGGGAAATAAATACTAAAAAATAAATATTTTTAAAGCAATACTTTCTGGAGACTGAAAATAGAAGGTTCTATAACTGGTCATGTAATATTTTATCTTATTTATTTATTTTGGAAAGGGTAGACCATACCCAGCAGTGCTTAGGGAATATTCCTCACTCTGTGCTCAAGAGTGATCCCTTATGATACTCATGGGGCCATACTATGAATTGATCTAGAGTTGACCGTATACAACATAAGCACCCTAAATGTTCTTTCTGGCCCTTAGTGTCGTATTTTTTGATTGTTTGTTTTTGGGTCACACCTGGTGGCACTCAGGGGTCACTCCTGGCTCTATGCTCAGAAATCGCCCCTGGCAGGCTTGGAGGACCATATGGGATGCCGGGATTCGAATCACCATCCGTTCTGGGTCTGCTGCATGCAAGTCAAACCCCCTACCACTGTACTATCTCTCTGTACCCTTAGTGTAGTATTTTAATGGCCAAGCATGGGGTCCTAGCAGAACTGAAGAGGAAATTTGTAGATAGCTAAGCCCTCTGCTATTAAAAGTAAAATAAGTTTCCAGTCTTTGGAAATGAAGTGATTAAATGGTTATGACTCTCTGACTATACTTTGAGGGTTTAGAAATAAAAGCTAATTCAGATTTATCTGGGAAAAACTTAAATGTTTTATATTTTGTCTTCATCATTATTTAAAAAATTGGCAGGTCAAGAAACTGGAGGGTTCATTTGGTACATACAGTGACATAGTTCAGAATAATGACAAAGGAAGGGATGAGAGAACTTTCTCTATTTATTGGAGAACATGGAAAACTATCCAATATTATAGAAAAGAGAAGGATACACATGAACCTAATTTTTTTTCAATTGGTTTGTTCACAAAAGTGTTACATAAATATTTGGGAAGCGGCACTGTAGACTAAGGGGAATATGGGTCCTTTCCCTTGGACAAGAACAATCTCCACACAATGGATCACGAGGAAAATACTGTCCTCAATAATGTTTTAAAAGGGCTGTTTTAGGGACCAGAGAGATAGCATGGAGGTAAGGCATTTGCCTTTCATGCAGAAGTTCGGTGGTTAGGAATTCCGGTGTCCCATATGGTCCCCTGAGCCTGCCAAGAGCGATTTCTGAGCATAGAGCCAGGAGTAACCCCTGAGAGCTGCTGGGTGTGACCCAAAAACAAAAACAAAAAAGGCTGTTTTAGGAGCTGGAGAGATAGTACAGGGGTAGGGTGTTTGCTTTGCATGCAGAAAGATAGTGGTTCGAATCCTGACATCCCATATGTTCTCGGAGCCTGCCAGGAGCGATTTCTGAGCACAGAGCCAGGAGTAACCCCTGAATGCTGTGTGATCCAAAAACCAAACAAACCAACAAAGGCTGCTTTGGTGACAACAAGTAGAAATTCATTCAAAAATTCTGGACAAAGGCTGGAGAAATAGCATGACGGTAAGGTGTTTGTCTTACATGCAGAAGGACAGTGGTTTGAATCCCGGCATCCCATATGGTCCCCCAAGCCTGCCAGGGGCGATTTCTGAGCGTAAAGCCAGAGTGACCCCTGAGCAATGCCAGTTATGACCCAAAAACAAAACAAAACAAAAAGGAAACAAAGTGTAACTGATTCAGATGAGCTGACATTTCAACACAAATGTTGAGTGCACAGGAAAGAGAAATAGTTCAAAGGGCCTGGCATAGACAAAGTCTCAATTTTGACTCTTGTACTCTAGGCTGGAAATTTGAACCATTGTATCTGCACAGCCACTATTAAATATTCCCCATAGTAGTCCTAGAAATACTAAGCACAACATTTGAAGCAAAGAGAGAGATAAAGAGAAAAATGAAAATGAAAAGGGTGATTATATCAACTCTTGATTTGTTTCTTTCACTTTGATGGCTTCTCTGCTTCTTTCCACAGATCACCCTTTACTCCATTAACATCTCCCTTAACTCCTTTACATTTCATACGGTCTCACCTAACTGTGGAAACCAATTCTTTATCCTGGATTTACACTTTCCTTGCTCTCCTTCTCTTCCATCTTGTTTAATGAAAGAAAAGAGCTAAGGTTTTTGCATTAGGCATATAAAGGGCCTGGTTGACAATCTGATTGTCAGGTGTTTACCCTCCGGGAAATTCCATAGGGCCCCAGTCCACAACCTAGATGCTATAGTTGATAACAGAAAAGTGGATACGTGTTATTCAAGAGAAAAGTCAAAACTTAATTCAGTTCTGGGGTAGAGCAGGTATTAAAAGCATACCCAGGAAGTTCATAATGAAATAGATTCAAGGGAAGATTTTTAGAGGATAGGGAGTCAGAGAGAAAAAACATGTATCATCTGGATGGGTGATTCTACTTCTGCACTTGTAATGGGGACTGGACTAGAGAGGGAATGGTGAACTATGTGTGGGGGCAATTATGTCTGATAAGTTCTGCCTACAGATCCATTCACAACTTTGAAGGAAATGAGCATCCTTGTCCAAGGGTAAAGTTAAGATGAAAGTTCTTTCAATGTTTCCCTTAAAGAGAATACATGCAAGATCTGGTAACAACTTCCCAAAATAAAAGTGTTGACAAACTAGAAAATGATTTGACACAGTATGCCCTCTCAACTCAACCAGTGGTCCTGATCCTCCCTTCTTCCAGGGAATGATTCATACAGTTTCAGATATTTACATTCATTTATATTACCTTCCCCGGGTCTGGTTTCTCAAACTAGTCATTTTATCTGCCTATTCCAGGCTGGCCTGTGAAACTATGAAAGTATGCAGGACACGGGACTGTTATCATGTGGTAGCTGCTTGTTTTACAATGTTTCTGCTTCCAGATATCAACACAGAAACAGAATGGGTCATGTGAAGGCAAAGCAAAAATAGAGATGGTGTGTGTTGGTAATAATAACAAAGCATATGGACGGAATGAGAGAGGTAGAGAGAGACATGGTCACAACAGTCTGGACCATGTGCAAGAGCAAACATGCTGGTTCTAAAAACACTATATTTTCTACTAAAAGGAACCAGAGCCCCTGTCAGGTGCAAAGAAAATACAAAATAAACAGACTATCTTGTTTTTCCAGAAAGCAAGAAAATGATCTAAAAATGATGAGGATATGTCAAAATGACATAAACCAGACTGAATGGACTCCTTCTAGCAAAATGTGGTAGTTTGAGCATTGAAATCAAGGATGACCAGAGTTTATAGCCTATTGGACTTAATAGGAACTCATTAATTCTCTCAAGTATAAATAAATACACACATGGGGAAATTTTTCAGGTGGAAATGAATTGGCTGTGAATAGTTCTAAGAAAATATTTTAATACCAATAACCAAACTACATTTACAAATGTACTGGTACCCCAGTTAAACTCTAGGAAGTTAAAATCTCACCTGCAACAAGCTTAGAAGTTCTAAGACACATTCCCTCTTCCCTCTCCACTCCCTCTGTCTGCTCAGTACTTACCAACCACCACTAATGAAACTATTGCAAAGAGACATACAATCAGGAGGCCATAAGTGGTGAGGAGGATAGAGCTATTTTAGCATTGATACCTTTACATTAACAGATAGAATTCTAACTTCTTTTACTGGAAGGAAACAATTTTGAAAAAATTTCCTACACATAACAGAGGATATCACATTAGATTTTAGGGTTCAGATATTTTATAGAAAAAATAAGAAAACAACTTGGAGAGATTAGATGTAAATAAATTTCACAAAATTTGGTCCAGACATCTATTTTTATGGTAGGAAAAACTGGCTGTGTTATAATATAAACCTATTTAAAATTTTCAGTGTTATTTATAAGTATCTATTAAGATATATATATCTTAATAGATACTTTATATATATATATAAATATATATATATATATGTTTGTTTTTTGGGCCACACCCGGCAGCACTCAGGGATTACTCCTGGCTTCATGCTCAGAAATCGCCCCTGGAAGGCAAGGGGGACCATATGGGATGCCGGGATTCGAACCGCTGTCCTTCTGCATGAAAGGCAAATGCATTACCTCTATGCCATCTCTCTGGCCCTTGGTAAGATATTCTTAAATTAAAATACATATATATGCATACATATATAGACACACATATATATTTTAGCCACTCAGAGATTACTCTTGGCAGTGTTCAGGAGATGGGCCATTTGTAGTGCTGAGGATTGAACTTTGCTCATTTGCATGTAAAACAAGAAACTTAACTCCCTGTGCTATTTCTCTGGCCATAAGTATAATTTTGAAGACAAATATATTTAAATCCAAAGTATACAAATATAAAAATTAATTGTGACCCAAATAAAATTTAGTAGTATTGCTGTATATATTAAAGGGCCCGTGATCTTATAAACATAAACCTAGAAGCATGCAGAGATATTAGGAGCTGGCGGCTTACCTCACTCTATTTTTGTTTGGATCATTGGATAAAGCAGGTGGATCACCTGAATGATCTTTTTTGTTTGTTTGCCTTTTGGGCCACACCCTACACACCCTACACACACACACACACACACACACACACACACACACACACACACACTCTACAGGGTCACTCCTGGCTTTTTGCTTAGAAATCGCTCTGGCTTGGGAGACCAATTGGGATTCCGGGAATCAAACCCAAATCTGTCCTGGGTCAGCCGCGTGCAAGGCAAGCACTCTACTGATGTGCTATTGCTCCGGCCCCACTGAATGATCTTTTTGAGATATGTCTCTGACTATGATGATCTATGACCATTAAGACATTATTAAGTGTCTCATTTGACACTTTGATAAAATGGGTGATCAAAATACCAACATGCTTATAATTTGTCTACTTTTGGATCTTATCATTTCCTAGAGTCCAGGACTTTGGGCAAATATGGGAAAAGATGCTCACAGGAGTGAAGAAAAAAAAGGAATCCTTATATATGAAGTTGCAATAGTGTCATTTGAATAGCTGATACCACTCCTGGTGACAGCTGTAGACACATCAGAGCTGAGCCAGGGACTGTTCAGCTAATTGAAGTGCCCTGTAGGTTCTCTTTGCCCTCAAGAACTTTTCTGATAAATAGCTCTTGACCAGCTCCTAAAATGGCTACAATATAACCCCAGACATTGAGATGTATTTTGAACATAATCTCCTTCTCTTTTCTCAAGGGTCCCAGGCTTTTGCCTTTGCAGCAGAGGGAGGTGGCAGTGCCCTGTCCAGTGCAGTCTCTTTTCCATTGAATATTCGTCCTTATCTGAGGGAACAGAAGTGTCTGGTGCTTGTCACACTGTGTTGGGTCAAGGCAAAGAGACTCTGGAAAGAGACATAAGAGGATAACAGAGCTGGCAAAATTGAAGAGGAGAAAAGTGGTCTTGGCACATTCACCTCTGGGAATACTATTATAAGGCCGCTAGGGTATAACAATACTGTATGTCCAATTGTATTTATTCCTTGAGACAGTTAATGTGAAGGAGAGAGTTACTGGTGATACCTCATATCAGATGCTACTTGAGAATTCCAGTCTAGGAACTACCTATATGACCTTTTCCCCCAGAAGACTGTATCCCTCACCATCCGCTAGAAATAAACTTGATTTTTTTTCTTCTTCTT
>PVKC010037671.1:0-12933 GCA_004027635.1 Crocidura indochinensis
GTCAAACACGTTAAGCTTCTTTCTGCATGAAGTTAGAACTGTGTTTGCATAGCTCATCTCTACTTATCCTACAGGTATTCTCTCAAATGTCACCACCTCCCAAATCTTTACATAACTGCTTGATGCACTATAATCCCTACTTACTCTCCTGCACCTAAACCCATCACTGTCATTTCATCTTTTGAAAAAAAATTTTAAACACAAATTATTTTATGTATTTTGCTACTGTTGCTTCGATCTTCCTCAAGTCACATACACATCATTGATCAGATATTTTAGACTTGCTAATGTAATGACTATACTAATTTTTAAATTCTGAAATATGTGAATAATAATAGCACCTATTACAGAAGCTTGTTAAGCAAACATAAATAATGCATGTAATACAGTTATTATAGTATTTCCCATATCAGAAACTTGAAACATAGCCAGTGTTTCATTAAATAATAAATAGGTAAATAAGCAAAAAAGGTTGGCAAAATTACATATATTAAATATTGTATTTAATACTTAATGTGGGATTGTAGAGAAAGTATTATAGTATGGCATATGCCCTGCTTGTGGTCAACCTGGTTTCTATCTCCAGAATCTCAAATGATCCCTCAAGCTTGCCAGAAATTCCTAATGGCAGAGCCAGGACTTATCTCTGAGCATTATCAGATATGGCCCAAATCCCAAATATATTAATATTGTTTAAAATCTTTTTACAGGGGCCGGGAGATAGCATGGAGGTAAGGCGTTTGCCTTTCATGCAAAAGGTCATTGGTTCGAATCCCGGTGCCCCATATGGTCCCCCGAACCTGCCAGGAGCAATTTCTGAGCATGGAGCCAGGAGTAACCCCTGAGCACTGCTGGGTGTGACCCAAAAACAAAAATAAATAAATAAATAAATAAAATCTTTTTACAAAATCAATTTCAATTTTGAGTTTAGTCTATGTAAAATTTAAAAAAATTGAAATTATTTATTTTCTCCAAAACAAATCATCTTCTGTAAACAATAGGACTTGAAACTCTATCCTATACTACACATTTCACCTACATTTCCCATGCCTCTGTTGGTTTCAAATGCTGACAGTTCTGTTAGTGTCAGAATTTGTTATTCTCACAGGACTCTTAAAGAATCATGAGTTAATGATAAGGTGACTCATTGTTAACTTCCCACTTGAAGGCAACTACAGTATTTGGCTCAAAAGACTGTAATAAAGAAATTTTTATTAGAAAACAAAATTTTGAGTTAGATTGAACACCCTCAGTTACCATTCAATTTAGATACATAGATCCTGTCCATAAAAAAAAAAAATCAGGCAAAACGATGGAGGAGACCTTGGCCATCAAGAACATGGACATAGTCAAGGAGCTCTGCCTGCCTCCAGCCCCCACCCCGTGAAACTGCACTGCTTCATGCTGGCTAAATATGCCATCAAGGTCGCTCTGGCCAATTGCAAGCTCAAACAAGAGCCCCAGAAAAGAGAGGCTGAGAAGAAATGAACCCCCCTCAGGGGGAACGACCCAGATGGTCCCCGAGATGCTCAACAGCCCCTGACCCCCAGCACGACCACAAGCAGAAATCGGAGGTGCGTATGATCCTTGCTGTTCACCAGCATTTCTTGGACTGACCCAGGTTAGTCTCCTCCTTCCCGCCCACTCACGCCCCTCCTGCATTCCATTTCTATTCTGGTGTGCGTCCAGCTGCAAAACTGAACTCGGCACAGAGTCTCAAGCTTTGAGAGTTCACAAGATAACGCAAATCCCTTCTCCCCAAGTCTGGCTGGAGGAAGATTCTCGACCGAACACCTTGATGGGATGACCTGATAGAGCCAGTTATTGTAGAGAAAGCAGACTTGTATATCTATCTCTATAACAATAAAAACCTAAGACAATGAAAAAGAAATCAGTTTAGACTAAGAAAATTGGACATTTGAAAACAATTTTATACTGTAAATTGAAATGCAATGCTTTATGTAAAATTCAAGAAAATATTATATAACTTAATTTTATATACAAAGTACTCTAAAATTATATACACTCTGACATGAAATAATTTAGGAAAAGATTTAAATATAACTAGATTACAGGGCTCGGCACAGTTCGATGCAATTTGATAACTGACTGGAGAAAAATTCTGCATATTGATAATGGTAAATTGAAAAGGAATTTGTAGAGACTCACAAAGCATATTTATAATACTGAGTCTAGTTAAACTCTACTAAGTTCTTAGGGACTTCACTGGTGTCCTAAAACCTAGAATTTAGAATTCATTAATTAGAAAAACTATGATGGAGAACATCTTCTAGAATAATTTATTCTTTCATGAGCTGTTGCCAAAAAAAAATAAACAGTAAATCTGAACAAGAAAAATGTTTTCAGGATTAGAACCACCGTCCCTCCTGATTCGGCTGCAATCTGTGTTAGTTGGACTTTATAGTTCCTCTAACTTAAAAACTTACCCAACATATTACTATATTCTCAGTCCAGAATGTCAAAATTTTTGTTATATTTAGCATATAATTGGCTTGAGGGCATAGCTTAGTTGTAGAGTATTTACTTTTCATGTGTGAGATGTTAGATTCTATCCACAGCACTTTCAAGAACTAAATAAAGCAAAATAACACACACAAACAAGATTATAGAATTATTTCAAAAAATAGATTAGAAATTTTACCTATTTATCCAGAAACTACTGAAGGGATAGAGTACATTAAATGTCCTATAACTCCAGAAGGAGACATTACAAACTTCTTTGGAAAGATAGCACATATTTGTTAATATTAATGGTTCCGCATAAGTGTTCACATAAAAGTATATCTCGTACCTGTTCTTCAAATATAGATTCCTCACAAATCAAAGGAAAATAATTCGAGTTTCATTTGAGTATTATATTTTCTACTTCAATAATGCATAGTAAACTCATACCTTAGTTATACTTGTATATCTCTACTAATTCATTTATTTATACACTCCCTTAACAAATAGTCACCGACTACAACTCTGGTCCATAATTTTGCTGCTTGCGGAGCAGGAAGTATTTGCATAGACCAATAAGGACCCGTTTTGCCTTTTGACCTCACTGTGTTCTTTTATTATTCATTGGTGCTTCCTTCACAAGATGGATAAGAGGTGGGTGGGAGAAGATGAAAATCTTTCAGTTAAATGTCATCACTTGTAAATGATTTTACTGGTGGCTGAGTAGAAAAGTACTTTTAAATGAATGAACAATGTGAAATTTAGAATTATTTGTCATTTCCATTTCCTCTCATTTCCTTCTACTCACTCTAACAAATCATTGATAATTGACCGAATTCTAAGTGAATAGACATATCAAATATCCCGGTTCTGATGCTCATTGTAAGCATTTCAAAAATCTTCACCTTTCAAATATTTTTGTCTACAAAGAAATTAGAAAATGTACAACTTCACAAAACTATATGCATAATTCAAGTTTTCTAATGATTAATGAAGAAATATTTCTGATTATCATAATAAATCTAACTTTGGGAAATTCAATAATATTCCATATTAGCTTTTTATAATGATCCATATCTCCAGGAATTTAAAATTGAAATTTCTGCAACTTTGCACCCAATCATTTGAAAGGGGAGTTGTTCGGTGCTAGCACTAGCAATCATTTTATTTTAAAGGCACAGAGGAAATAATGTAAACAAAACATGAAAATATTTTTGGTGTGTAGCATAAACACACAAACAATTATCTTAAAATGTAATCTTCATGTGACTTATTAAAGTAGATTACATTTTAATGTGCATTGCAATTTGCACATTATAGAGAGCACTCTATATGCAGCGTTAACTGTGTGACCAACCTGACAACCTGCTCAACTGAAGATATAAAAAAAGAAAAAATCATCTGCTATCTTTCTCTAAATGGAAGTATTTGGTGTTGATAGTCAGATACAGTTTTCACCTTTATCCCAGCTTGTTTCTGACCCAGTGGGTTAGTGTTAATCACCACTGTAGGCACCAATAATTTCCCCATATGTGGAATTTGATAAGTTAGAGCACCCACTTCAATTCAAGAAGATTCCAGCTGACTATCCAGTTATCGCTATGGACAGCTTCAAGCACATCCATGACTGGCCTTGTATTCTTAGCTTTATCAAGCGCTTTGCACTTTTTGTCTTTTATCTCTTAATTGAGACCTGACTGCAAGAAATGCCTATCTCTTCAACTGGGTTGCATTAAGTATTAACTTTACTGCTTTGGGTACTTGAGGTACATAAGGGAGGGGGGAGCCTTAAGAAGCTGTGTAGAATGGAAAATCTTCACAAATCTCTATTTTATAAATTGTGTAAATGCTATAGCATTTTTTAAAAGTAAATAAATCTTTATCTCATTCACAGATAATTTTAAAAAGCTGTTTATATTACCAACTGGAGGAAAGTTTACGAATCTTCCATCCTTCTCTCAAGTAATAATAATAATAAGTCTACAATTTTGATCAAAAGAGAAAAATAATAGAAAGATTTAATAGCCCAATAAGAAATGAGAAATTATTTTCTATGTTATGTTTCTGTAACATATATGAACTAACTCTTTTATAAAGGATATGTAACTAGTATTGAATAATGATCCAAGAGTGTTTCCAATCCAAGAATTTAGATGTGTTAATCTAAACACAAGTCCCAAGTCTTGCAATTTTCTTTTCTAAATAATTTCTACCTACATTATAACTAGTTTATGAGTTCTTTGATAGTTCCACCTCTGCCCTTTTAATCTTTTTTTTTACTTTGCATATAGTAGGCACTCAACTAATATTCATTAAAAAATGTCATTCAAAGGCGGTCTTGTTTAACATTTATGCATCTTTCCTGTGATTCTTCATTTTTTTTGAACTGTGAAAGATTTCTAATTGTGTTAACAAAGAAATATATTTTATAAGCATTCCTCCTCATTCAGGAAAATATTTATTTTCAGAAATAAATATCATTAACAAGCAAATGCTTTAGATCAGACCATTCCAACACTCCTGGAGGAGGCATTATTACCCACTATGGGAAAAACTATTAGAGGATAACAGGAAAAATAAAATTCTAGAAAAGGAATAATTTACTACTAAGTCTGAGATTGACTATTAACTAGTTCAAATGAAAATGCTCCATTTTTATTTCAATACATAGCAGGTAGAAAAATAGCACTATTATTATATTTATTTATAAAAATTTATAATTCTATATATATATTTATGATTTAAAATTCCCTTCATTCAAAATTTCCTCAACCAAGTCAAGATTAGATGAGCAACATCTCCTGATAATCAAACTTAACTTTAAAATAAAGATGAACAACTTGATTACATACATGCTTTTGTTTGGGTTTCAGTCTTATGAAGCCCAAACAAAAGCATGTATATAATCAAGTTGTTTAAATAAAAATTTTTAAAAAAGTATTGAAGCGACTGGAATGATAGCACAGTAGTAGGGCATTTGCCTTGTACATGGCCAACCCAGGGCTGACCTGGGTTTTATCCCCGGTATCCTATATGGTTGTCCCATTTGATATATGGTATCCCATATGATCCCCAGAGCCTGCCAGGAGTAATTACTGAGCGCAGTGCCAGGAATAACCCCAGAGCGCTGCCAGGACCCCTAAACAAACTAAACCAAACCAAACCAAACCCAAACCCAAACCCAAACCCAAACCCAAAACCAAAACCAAAACCAAAACCAAAACGAAGGTATTGGAGGCATCCTTTGCAGGCTCTGGTAAAAATCCAGACCCATGGTCCCTATTCCAGACAATTTTTGGGGGGAAGGTAGTTTTTGTTTTGGGGTCACGCCCCAAAAAATAAATAAATAAAAATGAAATTGAAACTACAAAGATTCAAGAAAACAAAAACTTATAAATAAGAACTACCAGATTCATATAGCTATAAAATAAGTTGCTAACAATAAAGGTAAATTTTCTACAATTATGTGTATATTCCATTAAAAACTCCACAGCATCAATTAAAAAGTAAATAAATCCAGGTTTTAGTTTTTGGAAATTCTTTTATGTAGAAATTTAAAAAAAGATGCAATGACTAAAGATTTCTGGATCTTAAGTTAGAGAAAATAGAATCATAATTCTAACCAAACAGAATCTTAAGTCCACATGAAAATAATTTGTATACTCTGTTTTTTTTTTTTTTTTTTGGCTTTAGGCCACACCCGGTGACGCTCAGGAGTTACTCCTGGCCATGCTCTCAGAAGTCGCTCCCGGCTTGTGGGACCATATGGGACGCCGGGGAATCGTACTGCCGTCTGTCCAAGACTAACGCTGGCAAGACAGACACCTTACCTCTAGCACCACCACACCGGCCCCAATTTGTATACTCTTATGTGTAATTCATATAGTTCATGTGCACTATACAATTATTTGTTTTGCTTACTTTTTCATTTTACAAAATTAGGAGGAAATTTTATATGGGATTACCAAAATAGCAAAATGAAGCTATCTATGGTATCTACTGGACCTGTTTGGTAGAAGACTGATAAAATTGTGAAAATGGGGACAAGGGTGGTAGTATGTTATGCACTCCGGAAACATTAGTGAAGGGAGATTCATACTGGTAGTGGGACTAGCCCTGAAATATTGTATGTCTGAAACACAACTATGAAGAACTTTGTAAATCACAATGGTTTCAATAAAATATTTTAAAATAGTATTTTAAAAACTATGAAGCATTAGAATCTTAGAGGCCAGAGATATGTAGTAGGGAGCGCATTTGTCTTGCACATGGATGACCAGAGCTCAATCACCAGCATCCCATGTGGTTGGTCCCACAGGCACAACCAGGAGTAAGTAAATTCTGAATGCAGAGCCAGGAGGAAACGCTGAGCACCTCCAGGTGTGGCCCCCAAAACAAAAACAATTAACTGAAACAAAGAGGTTTTATAAAGGTGTTAACTGACAGAAAAATAATAGGATATATATTACATATAATATAACCCATAACATCTACGATGGAATCTAAATTTTCCTTTGAGATTCCTTATTTTCTTGTTGGCCAGTTACATTCTACCTCATTTGATACAATAAAGTCCACTTTCTATAAAAATCACAGGTACAGTACCAAGATCCACTGTATTTACTATTAATAACAATTATACCATCCATTTTTAATATTTTCCATAGACATGAATAATGTGTGAACAGAAGTACTTTCCCTCTTTCATGCTTGTAAGTTCTACTTCTACAGTCCCCCCTCCCCACTTAAAAGGAATAAAAAAGACTCTCACTTTATTGTTTTCTTATAGGCTCATAAAATTTTAGTTTTGTGTTACTTTTTCAAAGACTCTATTAAATTTGATGCATGAGACTGTAGGCTGCCACAAACTCATAAAAATCTTTTCAAAGAATTGCTGCTCAGTAGTAGAAATTGAATGGCAATTTCGAAGAATCAAGCTAATGGCTTAAACTATAGAAAATGTGAAGCCTACTAATAGATAATTTAGGATATCCCCCACTACCCCCCACCACTGTAGAGAACAGAACATGAGCTTGAATAAAATTGCACCAAGATCTTATTAATCTTGTGTCTGTAAAAGCCTGATTTTCCTAAGCAATGGGCTGTGGTACACATAACACATTAAAATCTCTGATTAAAATATTCTCCACATTTTGGAGCTGAAAGTTCTTCACATTCAGACTATGTGGACACTTGTATTACTGTCAGTTTTAAGAGTTAAATATTCCAGCAGGAATTTGTTACTACACAGCGGTACATAATGCCTGAAAAAAACCCTGCACCAATATTGCTCTCAAATTGGCAGCAAGTGAACAAGGGACATGAAGGATGCTTCAGCACAGTAACCTATCCTTCCTTCCCTCCTGGGAGCCACTTGGCCAGCTTTCATCCTCATAATTATAATAAATTTGACATTTCATAGATAATATTGATTTCTGTATTTTAGCATTTCACCATAGGTGACAGTCTAGCGTCAAGAATGAAATTTCTATTGATCTCCTGCGCATTAATCTCTCATGTGTATGTGATCATTTTTATAAGACCTTTTACTGCACATAAATCAATATTTCATATTTCCAGCTATGCCAGAGGAGATGTCATATTTGTAAACTGTGAGTTGACACCTGCAATTCCTTCCTGTTCAGCTTCAACTGTTCAGTAACAGTCGATTCAGGGTTGGAAAAGGATCAAGCTAAAGAAACAAGGTAGATGAAAGGCATGAATGTAGACTAGAGTAATTAGCTTAATGAACAAAGAAGCCAAGTAAGTGAAATAAAGTGAAATAATGTTTCTTCTAAAAAAAAATTACTCTAGTAAAATAAGCAATTGCAGAACTGGTTGGTTTCTTATTCTTTCAAGGGAACTGATACTAGATTTTAATGCCTGTATTATTAAGAAATACAGAAATAATTTGCTCAAAAGAACCAGCAGTTATTGTAAATAAAAAGTCACTATTATTTCAAAAATGTTTAATATATAAATATTATCTTCTTGTGATATTATAATATAATTATGTATTATGTAATTAGAACTGTCTAATGAGAGAGTTTTCAGTACTGTGATGGTTCCTAATTTAGTAAACCGCTTGAAAATGAGTCAATCTTTTTAAAGTTTAATATTTAATAATTTTCATTTTAATAATAAGTTCTTATAGAAATCTACATGACTGTTCTTACAAATAAAAGTACAAAATTACTATGAACAGAAGGTGAACTCTCTTTTGTATACATTTTAGAGTGGAAACTAACAGGCATTTTAATGAGTAAATTCTTCAAAAAGTACTAGTAATAATGCTACTTAGAGATCCAATAAAATATTCATTTTCCCTATTTAAGTAGCTTGTAAAAATTACTTTTATTTACACATAATCTTGTTAGACTTGTCTATTCTTATTCTCAAAACTGTTACACTTTCCTCTAAGGTGATTAAGTGAAAAAATCAACTTGTATATGATAAATGTAATTTGTTCTTAAATAAGATGAATTTTATAATACCTAAAGCTCACCACTAATTTTTGACCCATGAGAAAACTGGAGTGTAAATGTAATGCAATGTAAATGAGAGAGTACTGAGTAAAATTTGCATTACCATTGTAAAACATTACCATTTTATTTTTAAATCGCTATTAAAAACTTGTGAAATAAACATTTTAAAACCTGAAAATGTTGCTTTTAATTCAATAAAGTGTTTACTCGTTTAAAAAGAACTACTTTTCCAGATAAAAGTGGACTTGGAAATGTCCACTTTCTAGCAATTTCCTATAGTCACTATTGACACACTATTACTTCAAATTATATGTCGTTTCACTAGAAGGAAATGCTACTCTTGCTTATTTTTTAAAGGCCAATCCTTTTTGCTGGTTTCTGAAACATGTTCATGGCCATAAAATATGTCAGCAAATGACTGTTTTAACACGATGACAGACACATTATCGGAGTGTGACTGACTAGTGTATGAGTGACTATATTTCGACAGTTGTGTCAGCTTTTGACTAAAGAAGTACAATTAAAAAACTCCATTGAATAGTAGGGAATTACTGGAGAAAAGGCAGCAGATGAAATGTATCTTTATAAACACTCCAGTTTTCTCAGTGGTCAAAAATTAGTGGTGAGCTTTAGGTATTATAAAATTTATCTTATTTAAGAACAAATTAACATATTCAGATGTGGGCAGCAGGACTCTGTACACTTAAAATGAGTACTCTGACTTTTGAAAAAATATCTTTATTGAAGCACAATGGTTACAAACATGTTTATTGTTCAAGTTAGCTTAAATAGCAATCTCATTTGGGTTTTGCTAACTTTCATTGTTAAGTTTGACAATTTATTCAATAGGATTAAATTTTCTCAGCCCTGAAATTTCAAGTTGAAAGAATCACCTGCATTTTTTTTTATATAATAGCGCTTCTTGATTAAGCAAGTTGAACAAGTTTTGAGATTCTACTCTCTTAAAGGGAAAAGTATTCCTCCAATGTTGTAAACAACAGTGCTTACAATGGAAGGGTATATGAGGCAATCTTCCCAAAATTATGGAGGGCTTTTTTAAAATAGAGGTATAATTTGACTTGACAATTTGTAATTTTTTTCTCTTTCCCTCCTTACAATTGTTTGATGCCATCTATATTCTAAAATCCATAATGATATCTCCCAAACGCAAAACATTGTTATATATATTCTCATACTTTTTCCTTCCATTGACTGTATATAATATTTTGTGTTCTTGGCCAAGCTAGATGTTTTTTAAGCATTGCACTCAATTGCATACTTTTGAGTCTTTATACTACTTTGATTCACTTTCATAGCTTTGACACATTTTCTTAGCTTTTATACTTCTTTCCATAAATTGAGAAACTAATTTCTTACCACTTATCATATTATCTTGTGCATATTTATGTATTTAGATGGACATATATGTATTCAGATTGTTATATGAGCAAATACTTGTGGAATAAATGATTGAAAAGCACAATGATGTGCATAAGATACTGTTTTACAAAGTGTCATTAATTCAATGAAGTGAACTACTTACTACCCAAAAACTTACCCTCTAATTCTAATTTTACTGTAAATTTAACCCTTTACTCTCATTTTATTTAATCTGGAGGTAATTAGCATCTATTAGGGAATAAGTAAGTAATCTGAACTGTGTAATATAAATAAATTTTAGTTCTTATCACATATTTCGGGCTTATTTTGGGGAACACACATGGTGACACTCAGAGTGTTACTCCTGGCTATGTGTTTGGAAATCGCTCCTGGCTTGGGGACCATATGGGATGCCAGGGTCAGTGCCTGCAAGGCAAAGGCTCTACCACTGTGCTATCGCTCTGGCCCCATGTTTGGGATGCATTTTAATTTGTGAATTTATAAAAAAGTTTTCCTAAAGCTTGAGTTAATTAAAAAATGAACATGATACATGTTTATTAAAACTGTGTTAAGACAAGAAGAAATAATTATTCTTGCAATGGCATTAATGCATTTCAAGGGTTTTTCTGAAGAAAACTTTTTTCTGAAAAATAAAAGTAAAACATCTTCACATTAACTCCCTAAATATAGACATGACTGTACATTATGTAGTATTAACATATTTTGGTTTAACTTTTTAAATTAATTTTCACTGATTAAACCTTAATAACTTATGAGTAAAAATTCAAAATTTAAGTAATATAATTTAGGAGAGAAATTTATGTAGAAAGCATTATTAATCATACCATATCTCAAATATTGAATAAATTTAGAAATTTCTAGAAAGTAAGTATAAATTATAGAATCAGCAATTTAGTTACCTGCACCCAATATGAACAATACACTTTACAATGTGCAACAAACCAAAAAATGTCAAAATGGTTTTGTTTGTTCCCACCTAAATCCCATTACCTTATACCACTATCCCTCCATCAACCATCCCAGGGATCATTTCCACTATTGTTGCTTTTTTAATGCTTCAAATACTGGTAATTTTTCTGAAGTCACCTTTGTTTTTAAGTAATTTTTTATTCTTAAATTAAAATCATAGCACAGTGAAGAGAACTGTAATGATGTAAAGTACTAAAAGAGAAAGCCTAATTAATAAAGTTGCTAGGAGAATTAAATAATTCTTACAACTATTTATAAGAAAAAACATCTTCTATATAACTAAAATTAAAAAGTATTATCAAGATATAAATGACAAATTCACAAAAGGATTGTACCTAATAAATTTAAAATATATATCCATTTTTTTTATACTTACCTGGCAGGGGAGATACCACAATCGCAAAGGTGGCTTCCCCTGGGCGAGGCTCACCCATTGCACTCCGGGTGTGCTGACCCCTGCGATTTCCCCAAATGTGGGAAACTCGATTGCATAATTAAAAAAAGAAAAAATATATATCCATTTTTTAAGTAAATGTGCAATCCTAAGAGTAAAAAATTTAAAGATATTGTGGAACTAAAATCACAAAAAAAGAATGTTGATGGCAGACTTTGTAATATATAAAAGCAACAAATTATTCAATTTTACCTTTTAGAATAACAAAAGAAATTAACTGTTTAAATCCCAAATAAAAATTTAAAGTTGATATATTGTCACAACCAAAATTTCTAGGGTTAATGTCAAATTAATATTTTGTTTAAATTAATATCAAATTAACCTTCAAGTAAACTCAAAGATTTTCTAATTGTAAAAAATAAGAGTACTTAATTGAAATATAATTAATATATTTCAGTAAATATATGTGACATGTAAGTATTTTGCTATATATATGAGCACAATTTACCCAGAAATATCTTACCATAAATAATATTAATCAAGCACAAAAATTAAATTCAGGGGCCCGGGAGATAGCATGGAGGTAAGGCGTTTGCCTTTCATGCAAAAGATCATCGGTTCGAATCCCGGTGCCCCATATGGTCCCCCGTGCCTGCCAGGAGCAATTTCTGAGCATGGAGCCAGGAGTAACCCCTGAGCACAGCCGGGTGTGACCCAAAAACCAAAAAAAAAAAAAATTTAAATTCAAACTTAAATAGGATTTTAAAGTATTTTAAAATTATAAGTTAAGATAATAGAATTAAGTAATAACATTAAACTGAAGAGATAACTAAATAAATAAAAATTCCAAATAATATGTTCTTTCATTAAAAATTATATGAATAATTTATAGTATGTAAGGTTAGAGAAACAGAAAATGTTGCAGTTGCTATTCAAAGCTAAAATTATAAAGAGCATTTGTTTTTATTACAAAACAGTATGGAATATTTCGTCCAATCTTGAGGTATACTTATAAACTCATTTAAGACATTCTCAGTAATACAGAATTAAGCCACTTGCCTTGCCCATGGCTATCTTCAATTTGATGCCCAGAACTACATGGAATCACCCAACTACCACCAAGAGTGTTCCTTAAGTAAGGTTAGAAGTAATCTCAGTACTGAGTATTACCCAAAAAGGAAGGAAAAGGAAGGAAGGAAGGAAGGAAGGAAGGAAGGAAGG
>PVKC010037672.1:0-12941 GCA_004027635.1 Crocidura indochinensis
CAGCTTACTACTGAACAATCAATGGGTCAAAGATGAAATCAAAGGGGAGATCAAAAGATTACTGGAAACGAATGCAAATTAAGACACAAATTGTCAGAATTTGTGGATCATGGAAAAGCATGGAAAATTTATATAGTTTATAATCACACATGAAGAAGGAAGAAGAGGCCTACATAAATAATTTAATCTCTTTTCTGCCTCTTTTCTGCTGAGCCGGCTCCGATCAACAAGGACAGTAGCCTCTCCAGGACCCACACCTGATAAGATGTCTCCATCCGACCCACGTGGGGCCAATCGAGCCGGGTGATTGGGAACCTAGAGACTTTTAAAGAACACCGGCCATGCGCTCCGCCTCTTTTCTGCTGAGCTGGCGATCAACAAGGGCAGTTACCTCTCCAGGACCCGCACCCAAAAAGTGCGGCTCCTCCGCTTCACTCCGTGGCTGAGCTTACCTTGTAACCCCTGAATTCCATTACTGCACATTGTAAGAAGCAATCTAAAGCCGATAACTGAACTTAGAAATTTTCACACTGAACTAATCAGAAAAGCTGAGGTTATGCAACTGTTACCAGGCATGGGGGTTGGGGAGACCACATGCTGGAGGCTTTCTCCCAAGCCGGGGGAATGCTGGGAGGCTTGATCTTAAATAAAGAAAAAAAATGCAAACAAAAATCTAAAAAAAAATAATTTAACGACTCAACTTAAACATTAGAAAATGATCAACAAAATGAACCAAAAATAGATAGCAGAAGGAAGTAACAAAGACCAGAAATTAATTAAATGTAAATCCATAGAATAATTCAAAAAATAAATGAAAGCAAAAATGGTTTTTTTGAAAAAAAGTGAACAAGATCTATAAACCACTAGCAAAGCTCAAAAAAAAAATGAAGAGAGTGAAACTTAATAAACCGAATTAGAGACAAAAGGGGAAATCATTACAGATACTATAGAGATTCAAACTGTTTTCCGAGACTACCTTGAGAAACTCTATGCCACAAAACATGAAAACTTGGAAAACATGAATAAATTCTTGGACTCTTATAATCTTCCCTGGTTAAACCAGGATGATCTAGCATATTTAGACAGACTTATCACTAATGAGAAAATTAAAATTGTAATCAAAGTCTTTCCAAAAACAAAATCTCAGACTCAGATGGACTCACTAATGAATTCTTTCAAAGCTTTCAAGAGGACCTACTACTAAAACTCTTCAGTTCTTCCAAGAAATTGAAGAAACAGAAACTCTAACAAATAGTTTTTATAAAACTAACGTCACTCTGATAATAAAAGTAGAAAGAGATCCTAAAAACAAAACAAAATTACAGACCAATATTCAAGATGAACACAGATGCAAAGATCCTCAACAAAAGCCTAGCAAATAGGATTCAATGGCCCATTAAGAAGGTCAGACACATAGACAACATAGGTTTTATTCCAGAGATGCAAGGATGGTTTAACATACACCAAAAAAATCAACATAATACATCATATCAACAAAAGACAAATAAAAATCATATGGTCAGGGGACCAGAGAGATAGCATGGAGGTAAGGCGTTTGCCTTTCATTCAAATCCCGGCATCCCATATGGTCCCCTGTGCCTGCCAGGAGCGATTTCTGAGCATGGAGCCAGGAGTAATTCCTGAGCACAGCCTGGTGTGACCTAAAAACCAAAACCAAACCAAACCAAAACAAAACAAAAAAATCCATATGGTCAAATCAATAAATGTAATGGAATATTATCCAGTTGTCAGGAGAGATGAAGTCATGAAATTTTCCTATACATGGATGTATAAATGAAATAAGTCAGAGGGAGAGAGATAAGTGCAGAATAGTCTCACTTATCTATGAGTTTTGAGAAAAATAAAAGATATTTGGGTAATGATTCTCAGAGACAAAATAGAGGAGGACTGGAAGGTCCAGTTCACGACATGTAACTTACTACAGAGAGTAATGGGTGCAGTCACAAAAATAATTACACTGAGAACTATCATAAAAATGTGACTGAATGAGGGAAGTAGAAAACCTGTCTAGAGTACAGGCTAGTGTGGGGTGGGAGGAGGGACACTTGGGGCATCGTTGATGGGAATGTTGCACTGGGGAAGGGTCTTTTTTTATATAAAAAATAATAAAGTAAAAAAGTCATTATAGGGAAATGGTGGCATTTGGGGAACCTTGACTTTTAACCAGTGCATTCCACTCTTTTTGTGCATAGGTTCTCCATCGAGAAGGGCATTGCTGGGCAAGTGGCCAGAACTGGGGACATCCTGAACATTCCTGATGCCTACGCAGACCCACACTTCAACAGGTCAGAAACAGGATAAACACACATGACGAAAAGGGATAAAGTTCTCTCATTGGCTAGCACTATTCTGAGCTTCTCTGAGCCTTAGCTTCCTCATCTTTATAATGGGCATAATAATGTATATCTTGTCATTTATATATTTTTATATTAGAAAAATTATGTGTAAAAACTAGCAACAATATATAATAATATAAATAGGAATTCAAAAAACTTTAATTTTTATCAAATACTATTCCGTTGTCTCAGTATAACTTGCCCAAATATTGGTCTTATTTTGATTTTTATTGGAGAATCAGAATTAAATTACATAATCTGACTTTATTTTTTATTTTATTTGTATTTTATTTTGTTTTATCACAATATCCAAGGACTACTGCTGACTCTGCACTCAGGAATCACTCCTGGCAGTGCTTGGGGAACCATATAGGGTTTCAAGGATTGAATCTGGGTCAGCCATGTGAAAAGAAAGCAGCTTACCCTTTGTACTATTATGATAGCCCAATAACCTTAATAAGTGTATAGAAATTAAAATGTTCAAGATCATGCTTTTACTGTCTTACAGAAGTTTTTACAGCTTTGTTTTAGATGTTTGGTTAATGCCAGCTTTGTGTAACATTACAGGTTACACAACTTCATCCAAAGAATTTTCAGTAAATTGAAGAATGTACTGAAAAGATTGTTTTCAGAAAAGCCAATGATTTTAGTAGCAAACATTGAACAAGTTTATTTCTTATATAGAACCTTAATGTTAAAAATTATAGGCTATTTCTTAAAATAAAAAGACAAATAACAGAGATTGAGGAGACATTTACAAAACATTAGTCCCACAAAGTAGTCTCATCCAAAATATGTAATTGACCCTTCCTAACATGATTAGAATATGCCTTACTTACCAAAAGAGGCACACGGTCTTGGGAGACACTCCACAACAAGAGAGACTTGAGTCGCGATTAATCAGATGGAAAAACTATTGACTTGAGAGGAATCTGATTTTAATGACAAGAAATTCCTTCTACCTACCCACTTGCATAGCTATAATTTAAAAGCTCAGCACCAGTAACTGTGTGAGACTGGACTGGGCAAACCTCATGCTTCTTTAATGGGAATGTCCCTGGAACAATCATGAGGAAACTATCTTAATTTTTTGGACAGCAAAACTTGCAGACTCCATGTGATTGTAGTTGCAGCCCTCTGAGAAAGATGGCAACAGTTCATCTACAAAGATTGAAAGCAATCCTCCTTCAAAAAATGAAAGAGGATACAAGGAAATGGAGACACATACCCTGATCATGGATTGAAAGGATTAACATAATTAAAATGGCAATACTCTCCAAAGCATTGTACACATTTAATGCAATTCCTCTAAGGATATCCATGACATTCTACAAAGAAGTGGATCAAACACTCCTTAAATTCCTTTGGAACCCACAAATAGCTAGACTAGAGCAACCTTTAGGAAAAGGAAAATGGGAGGCATCACTTTTTGGATCACACCCGGAGGTGCTCAGAGATTACTCCTGGCTCTGTGCTGGGGGAGGGGGAAGAGAGGGGGAATTGGTGGTAGGAATGTTGCACTGGTGAAGAGGGTTGTTCTTTTTATGACTGAAACCCTACTACAATCATGTTTGTAATAATGATGCTTAAATAAATATATATTAAAAAAAAGATTGGTGCCAGAGAGATAGCAGTGGCGTTTGCCTTGTAAGTAGCCATCCCAGGACCAAAGGTGGCTGATTCAAATCCCAGCGTCCCATATGGTCCCCTGTGCCTGCCAGGAGCTATTTCTGACCAGATAGCCAGGAGTAACCCCTGAGCATCACCGGGTGTGACCCAAAAAACACCAAAAAAAAAAAAAAAGATTGAGAGCATGTCAAAGATCTTTTTTCCATCTATAAAGATTGGGGTGCATGTCAGAGATCTTTGTTCATCAACAAAGATCAGGGTGCAGATCTTCCAAGAGACCTCATTCATAATGGCCAAATCTTGACCAATAGAATTATTGATGAGATGGTCACACTGTAGGAATTTATTCCAACAGCAGGAGTCTCAATGCTTGAAGAAAGCCTACAAAGGCTACCTTCACTTGACTTTTTCATGTCCTTTGCATGACCTTCAGCTGAAGGAAGACTCTATGCCACAGAAGGTCTTTGCTATCAATAAGGACCCTGCTAAACTGTCCACTTAGGAACTGCGTGGTAAATGTCTGCCTTCAAGACCTTGGTGCTGCTCTGCAATATTTGGGAGTGTTCTTGTGGTTGTCTATGCTTGAAAGAAAGGTGGGCAATGAGCCTTGGATGGGCCAGGCAGATAGACTCTACTGAGCAAATCTAGGACTGGGCTCCCAGAGATCTATCTAGCTGTATGTAGCCAGTTTGGAGGATGTTTGGTCTTCATCAGATGTTCAGAGTTCCCCCCTCTGAGTCTATTTTACCTCTAGTCACTGAGGGTCTTAGAGTTCACCACTAAGTGATCACTATCCGAGACTTTTAAAAATCAGAGTGAGCTAGTCAGTAGGTTGATAATGGTGGTGGTCATGGTGGTGGTGGTAACAGGGTTCAACCACATGCTTTGGCATGTCACACAGTCACCATGGACTCAAATGCTCAAAGCTCTAGCTGGTTCTTTATGAGTGGATGGTTGCAGGTTTGTGGTGGGTCCTGCCATGGCATACGGCCCTGATGACCCTCTCTCTGTGTCCCCCAGGGAAGTGGACCTGTACACAGGCTATGTCACTCGCAATATCCTGTGCATGCCCATTGTGAGCCAGGACAAAGTCATTGGCGTGATCCAAATGGTGAACAAGATCAATGACAGTGCCTTCTCCAAAACTGATGAGAACAACTTCAAGATGTTTACTGTCTTTTGTGCTCTTGCCTTACACTGTGCCAACGTAAGTGTTGCTGCCTACTTCACTCCCATCTCATGGCAAGTGGGGACATGGCCATGGTTCTGAGGGAAAGTTGAAATTCATTTCACAGAGTGCTAGGGAAGAGGTGCAGTTTATGTGTATGACCAACACCAGTTAGATTCTTTGTAGTTGCTTATTCACTGCTATGATCACTCTGAGAACAGAGCTAGGACTACGGAGCTCCTGAGCACTGTTGGTGTGGCTCAACCCCTTTCCAAAAATATTTCTTTCATAAATCAGAAACAGTGACACTGGGTTGAAGCCTCAGGAAAATGCTTTTTTTTTTAACTCCTTTGAAGGGAAAGTATCTCCTACTATTTTACTTATTTTAAGGTATGGCTTTGTTCAAAAGAAAAGCAAATATACCATACAGGTTTGCTGTTTATCTACAGCAAAGAAGGGGAATTGCTCACACCATGATTGCCATATGCCCCGCATTTCAGATTTGGGAGAAATGGCAGTGACTGGTGGTCATGACCTCAGCCAGAAACTTCTTATTTTTGTGGAAAAGGGAACCTACAGTTCACAGTTTTGCCCTCTGTATGTCCAAGAAAAAAGCAAAGCTCCGTGGACTCCACCAATGTCACTTCTAGTTTTATTTTCTTTGACACTAGTATTTCATTATTTATTTACAGAAAGGTTGAGTTTCAGACATACAATATTCCAGCACTGTTCCCACCATCAATGTCAACCTCCCTACACCAGTGTCCCCAGGGTCCCTCCCATAACTCCCCACCCACAGTCTGCATACTGATGGGCATTTTTATAAATTTGGTTGTTAATGCTGGATCTCACAATTTCAGTGTTGTTAACTCTGTGGTTTGGATATTTTAATGCTGTCCTTCCTTAACACCACCCATGTACCCAAGTCCTTTTGACTCTTCCCCTTAACCCCATTGCTTCTCATTTGTTGTTTCTTCCCACCTCACACCACTTGATGGTCTGCCCTTCTCCCTATATTCTAGGACCAAGATTGATCTAGGGAACCCCTTCCCTTAAGCCATTTCCTCACCAGCTATTCTAAATACCACAGATATGTGTTTATCCTGTATCTATGCTGCTTTTGGCTGGCTTGATTTGACATGAGATTTTCCAGTTCTATCCATGTCTCAGCTAAGTGCATTATTACCATTCCCTAAAGCTATATGCTTGCATTGTGTAGTTCTTGATTTGTCTATTCTCTGTCTTTATCTGTTCAAGTTGCTCTAACAAAAGACCAGTGTCTTGGCAGTGTATAAACAACAGTTGTTTCTATCATACAGCTCTGATGACTGAGTCCAAACATAAAGTAGCCACAGAGTGCTGTGTAGATCTCTATTTTTTGTCTTTATTTGTTTGTTTTTTTTTTTGTTTTGTTTTGAGCTACATCCAGTGGTGTTCAAT
Source organism: Crocidura indochinensis (assembly GCA_004027635.1). Taxonomy (NCBI): domain Eukaryota; kingdom Metazoa; phylum Chordata; class Mammalia; order Eulipotyphla; family Soricidae; genus Crocidura; species Crocidura indochinensis. The sequence goes on from PVKC010037672.1 coordinate 6,595, forward strand.
GGTTATTCCTGGCTTGCATTTAGGAATCACTTTGGCACCATTTGGGATGCTGGGGATTGAACTGAGTCAGTCACATGCAAGACAAATGCCCTACACATTGTGCTATCACTTTGCTCTGAGATCTATTTTTAAAACACAGCTATATCTTGAGTGGGGTTTCTCAGTATCTTTGTAAATATAATCTGAGTTAGTGGATAGTAATAGACTTGCTTATAGTTTTGACTCTTTTATTCTAAAATTGTAAATTAAATAACACAACTACTCTAAACATTTTCTTAGGGGCCCAGGAGATGGCTCAAAGAGCAGAGCATATGCTTTTTTTAAGAGATATGAGTTTGATCCCCATCACCTCTCAGGTTGGTCCCCCTCAAAAAGCAGCTTGGGAGCCAATGACCCCTGAATATTGAGCAGTAGTGATATGATAGCAGAGCAACACTAGGTATAACCCCAAAGCAGGGGTCTTCAAACTTTTTAAACAGGAGGCCAGTTCACTGTCCCTCAGATCGTTGGAGGCCAGACTACAGTAAAAACAAAAACTATGAACAAATTCCTATGCACACTGCATATATCTTATTTTGAAGTGAAGAAACAAAAATGGAACAAATACAGTATGTGGTCCTCAGGCCGTAGTTTGAAGACCCCTGCCCCAAAGCTAAGTAAATAGATGGGGAAACAAGTCAACATCTTTTTAACATACCTATGCTGGTTGGCAGATGTATCACCAAATCCGGCACTCAGAATGCATCAAACAGGTCACCATGGAGAAATTGTCCTACCACAGCATCTGTACGGCTGAGGAGTGGCAGGGCCTCATGCATTTCACCCTCCCAGACCAAATCTGCAAGGAGATTGAGCTGTAAGTACAGGCTGCCTGTTGGGCTTCCCAGTATCACCTTTTCCTATGGTTCAACTCTGAGGGTTAAACTGTGGTAGTAGAATTTTACAGGAGTAAGTGACTCATTTCATGCACAGTCCATGTCCCGCTTTCTACCCTAGGGATCAGCTTCTACTCTAATGTTTGAACCTGGGCAGTAAGGCCAACCATCTCTACCATAGAATCAACCTGATTTCACCTCTGAGAAATGCAAGCTATTCTCATGTGTCCTTTGCATGTATCTCATGATTCATAGAGCATTTAACACCAGCTCTTGAAAGCTTCATTTCCAGATAAATTATAAGTGGATAAAGTGCAGAATTCAGTACTAACTCATACAGATTTCTCTTTTAACTTCCTGATTCCAAGCTAACATGATCATTTACTGGAGGTTATACATGCAGTGAAATGTGTCTATTAGAATTATGAGTCAATATTTTCACTGGTACAAGGAAAAACAGAAGAGAGAGGTGCAGGGCTTGTGTTTATTTCATGGCTAGAAACAAATGTTGAATTGGACAAGGACATAACTGTCAGAAAGGCCCAAAGACCATAGTCAAGGAAACTAAGCATTGGGGGTGATAAAATGGAACTCTGGAGGCATCTTACTCACAGTCAGCAATGATGTCAAATCTATAAAGGCCTCACTTACCTCCACCCAGTCCCCTATTTCCTTTTACACACAAACACACACACACACACACACACACAAACACACAGAGCGTCTAAACTTTCAAACAAACTTTCAGATTGGCACTTCCTTATTTGCATAATTTTTTGCTCAGTTAAATTCTTGAAGTTGATCTTTTATCATGTGTATTTAGTATAGGTTATGACATAACAGGGGAGATTAGCATGGTTTGTTTTTCATAAACTCCTGGCAGCAAGTTCCTCAAATCCATGTCATTTCCGAAAAGATCTGAGTATCATTTATTATTTCTTCCAGCCATCCCTGCTTTTATACTAATAAATGAGCCTTAAGGGAGGGGCTGGTGGCCAGAAGAACCAACCACTCTATTAGTTCCACCAATGAAGGCTGGTACTAGTGAGTGAGGTCACATTGTGACCAGACACATTGTCCATCTATCTCGTGTAATGGAAGCTCCTTCCCAGAACTTCTGGGAAAATGCTTGCAAGGCACTGGGATGACCGTAAGGGAGGGAAGCTGAGTCTTCCCATGGTTTCTCACTCTGCCTTTTCTCCATTGACTGTTCCTAAGGAAGCCTCTTATCAGAGCTGGTCAGGGTGAACAAAGCATTTCCCCAAAGGTCTATGTTGTTTGAGTCCAAGTAGACCACTCAATCGATGCTGAGAGTCAAAGACCACCTCTGATAATGTAAAATGCAAAAGGGAGTTTATTTGGCTTGCCAAGGCCTATGTCTCATCCAGCCAGTGGAATATGACAAGGACCTTGAGTGAAACAAACAAGCAATTTATATAGGGTTAACAAGCTGTAGTAGACTAAGAATTTGATTAGTTAATACAAATAGTTTAAGATCCACAGTATGCATGAGTGTTTCAAATTTATTTTCATTCCCTGCGTCAGTCCCTTACACAGATGCCTCACAGATGTCCTAACTCCTGCTTCCCCTCCCACCCCCCGCTTATTTGGTCTGATATCATTTGGGTTGGAAAACAGAATGGCCTTCATAGCAAGAAGTCCTTGACCATTATACAGTACAAACTGACATTTCATTTTCTCAGAATTGGCCTGAGAATGTAAGGGGGAGCATTTTCTGAGAAGGGACGGGGAAGGAGTCAATCAACTTCCAAACTTCTACAGGCTTATTGTTGCTTATTATTATAGTTTCAGGGTCTCAAAGTCCAATAATCCCTCCTAACACTAGAAACTCTTATAGCCCATTAATGGACCTATAGACTGGGCTCAGCAAAATTGAATGTGCCCTTGTCCCCTGGGGCCTGTGCTGGCTCCCTGAATATCAGAACCCAATGCCTTTGCCTCCACTTCACCTGCACACAGAGCCTCAGAGAACTGTGGTGAGGAAATTTTTCACATTTAGTGTGAAAAGACTGATGGCTAAGGAAAAAAAAAGTATCTTCTAATTGTTTAGTCTGATTTTCTTGTTCATTGTTAATGACTCAGTAAATGAAAATTAGGGAATAACTTAGGGATTATCAAATTGTCAAAGATTTCAAATTTAAGATTATCAAATCTTCTGGATTTAAATCAGAGATAGAATAATTAGTCAAATACACAGAGGGGACCACTCATTCTAGCAGCCCGGGTGGGGGGGTGAGGGTTGGGGACATGGGATGCAAAATGGGAACGGGGATGGAGGAAGGACAAATTTGGTGACGGAAATTCCCCTGATTCAATGTTAATATGTACCTAAAATATTACTATGAAAGATATGTAAGTCACTATGATCAAAATAAAAATTATATATTTAAAATAAAAAAAGAATAGTCAAATAAAACTGTTGAGGTGCTAGAGAAACAGTACAGCAGGTAGATTGCTTGCCTTACATGCTGCCATACCAACCCAGCTTCCATCCTCCTCACCCTATATGTCTCCTGAGCATCACCGTAGGAGTGTTTCCTGAACACAGAGCCAGGAGTAATGCCTGAACATTTCTGGATATAGCCCAAACAAATAAAATACAGTGTGAAAGTGAAAGGCATTTAGCTTGCCAGTATCTAATAGCAATTTATTTGTGTGTGTGTGTGTGTGTGTGTGTGTGTGGTCTATACATCTGTTATATATACATTGTAGTTAGGTAATATGCTAGATGTACAACTCAATACAATATTAAATGGTAAAAAATATTCCTAACTAAGTTGACCCACCTTACCTGTGAGCTGTGTATGTGCTGTTCATAATTTTATTTTGATATCTTTATTTAAACACCTTGATTACAAATATGATTGTGATTAGGTTTCAGTCATGTAAAGAACATCCTCCTTCACCAGTGCAGCATTCCCATCACCAATGTCCCAAGTCTCCCTCCTCCCCACCCCACCCCGCCTGTACTCTAGACAGGCTTTCTACTTCCCTCATTCTTTTACATTTATTTCTTATACTTTCTCCTTGCATTGACAACCTTACAGAAACCACCTTTCAGAGAAAGTGACAGAAAACTCAGTTGCAGCTGAAACATGTAGTAACTTCCTAGAGGGATTGTGTAGGCTCTGAATGAAGGGGTTCAGTGGACAGGGTAGGAGCCCTGTGCAAACTCCTGGTGATGTCGTATGCCCCAGGGTCACTCTGTTTCTTGGCACCCTTGAAATGACTCTGACTCTCTGCGTTTCAGGTTCCACTTTGATATTAGTCCCTTTGAAAGCATGTGGCCTGGCATCGTCATCTACATGGTTACCCAGTTCAATGGGAAGTTCTGGTATGATCTCCTGGACCCTGCTTCCACCCTTGAGTAATGTTGCCCCACCACCTCCCACCCTTACACCCTCCCAACTGTGCCTCATGCTCTCTGAGTTATGATTCTCTCCAAATAGAAAACACACTCATTATGGTTTTTTAATGGGACACTAAAAGGGGACCAGGGCTGGAGAAATAATACATAGATTCAAAAAATTGCTTTGCACACAACTGGCCGAGTTCATCTCTGGCACTACATATGATGCCCTAGGCATATCCAGGGTTGATTCCTGAGCTCAGTGCTAAAGCAAAATCAGGTGTTCCCCCTCTCAAAGAAAGCAAGCCAAGTAAAAGAGTCCTGCACATAATACAGCTTTTGGGGTCTGCTTTAGAGCCATTGGGAGTATGGCCAAACTGCGGTAGGAGGTAGTGGCAGTGAGTGGGGAATATGGAAGTACAGGGACTGTAGGAGAGAGTAAGATGATTAGGGTGACTGGAGGCAGAATGAAGGTGTCAAAGACTATAGCAAAGTGGAAGTGAAGGTACCTTTTGATTATGTGAACTTAGAGAGGCAAGTTACTTGTCAACATAATTCAGACTTCTATAATGTGCTTTGGATTAAACATATGGATCTAATGTCAACTTTTGAGTTGCATTTTATGTCTGGATCTAAGAACTTCGAGACATAGTAGAAAACAGTGCACTGTTCATTATTCATTAAGTTAGGGTGCTTTTTGTACCCTAGAAAGTCATTCCTCTTTCACACTGGCCTTTCTTAAAAACATTTTTTTGTTTCTGTTTTTTTTTTTTTTTGGTTATACCGGTGATGTTCAGGGGTTACTCCTGGCTATGTACTCAGAAATTGCTCTTGGCTTGGGGGACCATATGGGACTCCAGGGGATCAAAACATGGTCCATCCTAGGCTAGTGTGGGCAAGGCAGATGCCTTACCGCTTGCACCATCGCTCCAGTCCAATTTTAAAACCTTTTTATGTTTTATCAATCAATTCCTAGCAGTTGCTTATTTCTTCAACATGTTTTTGATGCAGGGAATACCCTTTTTCACTTGCTTTCTTTCAGATTCATTATCACTCAAGTCTCGAAGTTTCCCTAGAATTTGATTTTCTCTCCTATCTGAACCACTACCACCCTGGAATAAACTTATTTCTGATGATGCACTAGTAGTTACCTACAGAACTTTCATTTGGGGTTACTAAAGTGGTCTGTCTTTTTTTTTTTTTTTTTGAGGTGGGGGCACACCCGGCAGCGCTCAGGGATTACTTCTGGCTCTATCGCTCCTGGCAGGATCAGGGGACCAAATAGGATGCCGGGATTTGAACCACCGACCTTTTGCATCCAAGGCAAACACCTTACCTCCATGCTATCTCTCCGCCCCCAAAGTGGTCTGTCTTAAATAGTTTAAAGTTGTTGAAAGTTTTCAATAGGGGCATATTCAGATTATAATTTTGTAGTAGTTTTATAAAACCTTGTGTTGGAGGAAATCTGTTAAGCCCAGTGCTGGAGAGAGACCCCTGGTGTAGGCACTCAGGGTTCATATGGTGCTGGAATTTGGACCCTGAGCCCCCACACAGAGACTGTGTCCAGGTCTGGGAACTTGTATCCCTGGCCTTGAACTTTCATCTTTGTGCTCCCAAGGGGAAAGCCCTGTTGCTTCAGTGGGGCACATTTGTTTTAAGCCACCCCAAGTCCACTCAAATAGTTGCAGGGCCTGAATAAACACTCTAGATTTTTGGTTTGAGCTTAGTCATTGGATTTAGCCATGCTCAATGCCTGTTTAGGCTCCCACCAGGGGAGCCATGTAGGTTTTCTCTAAAATGAATGTGCTCTTCAAAAGCACCCTCCCGCATACATCCTATGGCTGGGGAGCAGGGGGTACTCTTCAGGGGGCACAGCTGCTTCAATGCCTTTGAGTAGGACATTGAGGTTGTCTTTGGGCCACTGCATCATTGCATGTGTAGACAGACAGTGATGGTGTAGACGGGCAGTGGTGGGTGTAAATAGGCAGTGACACTGTAGACAGACCATGGTGAGTGGGAGGTGTAGACAGGTGCTGACAGGTGATGGATCTGAAGGGGGGGGTTTGGCTCAGAAGCTGGGGGTGTTCTGCCTATCACTGAGC
>PVKC010037673.1:0-12951 GCA_004027635.1 Crocidura indochinensis
TTTTTTTTAAGCAATTCTAAAAGTTTGTTATGTGTTCCTGAGACTCCTAGTCATACTCTAGAAATTTCTATAATAGTGGTTGTTAAAGCTAATTTTGGGAACAGGCAAGTAAGGGGAAACCACAAGAAAAGGAACTTCTTGGAGTGTAGCAGGAGAGTTGAGAATGAATGTAGCATAAAGATTCTTTATTAGGAAAGAGAATCTTGTTAAATGCCATGAGAGATGAACATTAGTAACGCCTGGATTTACAAAATTACAAAGGATTTTGGTTACCATTAGACAACCAACTTTGAGAACCAGAAGTCATTTAGAATCCCAGAAAGTTTCTGGTAAATAAGAGATTTAAAAGAAGCAAAAATTTTAGAAGCAAAAGTTCAAAAGCCTGAACTTTTAAATGTAAGATTTTGTTTTTGGGCCACACCCAGTGATGCTCAGGGGTTACTCCTGGCCATGTGCTCAGAAGTTGCTCCTGGCTTGGGGACCATATGGGAAACCGGGGGATCGAACCTTGGTCCGTCCTAGGCTAGCGCAGGCAAGGTAGGCACCTTACCTCCAGCGCCACTGCCCGGCCCCAAATGTAAGGCATTTTTAATTATTTGAGTCGTTAATTTATACATTCTGAAATGGGTTTTCCATGAAAAATGTCTTCAGTCTAAGGCTTGCCACTTCTCCAGAAGAATCTCTTAATAGTCATTTATTTTCGTGTGTCCATTCAGAAGCATTACTGTAATTTTTCCCCCTTTAAGGTCAGTCTAGGAGGAATCAAGGAGAGTCAGGAGGGTGTCTCACTTGAAAGTTCATGCTTGATGAGAACCTCCATAAATCTTTGAGTCCTGTGCAACATTATCTGTGAAGTGGATAGTCTACAAATTTTCAAGGGGAAATGTATCTGAAAAAGATTTAATGCTCTTTGAGAAAGACAAGAGAAAACTTTGTTAGAAATGAGGATTTGGGGGCCGGGCTGTGGCGCTGGAGCTAAGGTGCCTGCCTTGTCTGCGCTAGCCTAGGACGGACCACGGTTCGATTCCCCCGGTTCCCATATGGTCCCCCAAGCCAGGGGCGACTTCTGAGCGCATAGCCAGGAGTAACCCCTGAGCGTCCCTGGGTGTGGCCCAAAAACCAAAAAAAAAAAAAAAAATGAGGATTTGTTTAATTTTTATGGTTTAAGGTCTCTGGAACTGAATTTTTTCCTCTTGGAGGAGTATTGTAGTGCTTGGCCTAAATGTGCTTGTAGAGTTATGTTCACCACTACTGAACGACTCTGCTTGGAGTATTCTCTGACTAGCTCATGGTGGAGCATGCAGCAGGAATCGCTTCTTTTTTTGTTTTGTATGTTAACATATTTTTAGGGTCACACCCGATAGCTCTCAGGGGTTACTCCTGGCTCGATGCTTATAAATTGCTCCTGGCAGGCTCAGGGGACCATATAGGATGCCAGGATTCAAACCACTGTCCTTCTATATGCAGGGCAAACGCCCTACCCCCATGCTATCTCTTTGGTCCCCTTTATTTCTTTTTCTTTTCTTTTCTTTTTCTTTTTCTTTTTTTTGTTTTTAGGTCACACCTGGTGACTCTCAGGGGTTACTCCTGGCTATGCGCTCAGAAGTCGCTCCTGGCTTGGGGGGACCATATGGGAAACGGGGGGATTGAACCGCGATTCGTCCTAGGCTAGCGCAGGCAAGGCAGTCACCTTACCTCCAGCACAACCGCCCGGCCCCTATGCCTTTTTCTTAAACCTTCCTAGAATCCTTTCAAAATGAAAACAGATTTCCATCCTTCTCCTAACATTCCTGACTTGTATCTTTCCTAAAGATATTAATGCTCTTTTTGTAAGTGAAAATAGGTGACAAATGGCTTCTTTTTTTTTTTTGTTTTTTTTTGTTTTTTGGGCCACACCTGGCAGTGCTCAGGGGTTACTCCTGGCTGTCTGCTCAGAAATAGCTCCTGGTAGGCACGGGGGACCGTATGGGACACCGGGATTCGAACCAACCACCTTTGGTCCTGGATCGGCTGCTTGCAAGGCAAACATCGCTGTGCTATCTCTCTGGGCCCAGATAAATGGCTTCTTTTGATCTTCCTCTAAGAGATGTGTTTGGAAATAGAGAATGGGAAGAGCAGGTCACAGACCATAAATCTAGTATTTCTAGAGTTTGAGTCCTATAGGGATTAGTCAGCTCCTTTACAGTGAGCTTCATGGGATCACAAGTTTCCATTAATTTGAAAGGATATGGACAAACGAGCAGCAAGTCACTGTTTCAGTGAAGAGTGGTGGCCTAGACACAGGTCTGAGAAAAGTGGGCAGATGCTAGATCTGGCTTTTAGTTTTTCTTTTGGGGTCATATCCAACAGTGTTCAGGTCTTACTCCTGGCTCTGTGTTCAGGAATCACTCCTAGTGGGTTTGGGAGGACATATGCCAGAGATTAAACCCTAGTTGCCAGGGTTAGCCATATGCAAAGCAAATGTCCTATCCGTTGCACTATAGCACCAAACCAGTCCGTTCTGAAAACTGAATTTTCAGAGAGGAATTGCATATGAATTGGGTGCGGAAGCCAACCAAGAAGACCTAAACATGAACCCTTCATTTTGTAGTAGTTGGGTTAAGTTGCCAGACTGAGGTTGTTTTACGAGAAGGATTTTTGTATGGAAGCAAATTTAATTTTGAGAGAGCTCAAGAATCTAGAGATCATGCTTTAGATGCAACAGGAACCCTGAGTTTGATCCCCAGTATCACATTTGGTCCCTGCAAGCCCTGCCACATAAAACACCGTTGGTGTGGTCCCAAAATGGAAAAAAAAAAGTGCAAATTTAGTTTTGAGTATGTAAAGTTTGAGGTAATAAATATCTGTATGCATTTTTGGAATTTACAGTTTCATTTCATACTCCTAAGGTGTTGTGGTGTAGAGCAGAACTAATGTTTCAGCAAATAATTCTATTGCACCGTCCTTGTGTTAGTGTTCATCCCTCGACCACTGTCCCCAGGTCCCTTCTCTTCCTTCCTCACCCCCTCTTGGCTGTGTCAGTTGTGTAGACAGAAAGCTTGGTTTTAGATGCCAGATTTATGTTGACACTTGAGTCTTGGTTCCATTTTACAAGCTCTGAAGAACTAAAGAGCTTTGTAGACTCTGGGTCAGCGAGAAAATTAAGCTTTGTGTACAGAAAACCACTTGAACGCTTTTACACAGTTCTGAGATCATGACCACCCAGCCATTGCCAACCTCGTGACAATGCGACAATGAGTCCCATATGGTCGGTGACCTTAGTTGAGCAGAGCTGCTTTTGGCAGCTAGTGGAAGTCATTCACGTCTTTTGCCCTAAGTTCCTTAACATCCTCCTACTAAACAATTGACATTCTTTTCAAACCACACTCTCTTTAGAACTTGTTACTGAGGAGAATTTAAGCTCTTCATCTCTACAAATAATTGTAAAGAGAAATTCTTCTAAATTATTTTCATATTTGTTTTTTTCTCTTTTTTCTCACTACATTGATGACCAGGCCTTACTGGCACAATGCGTGGCTATGGTGCTTGCACTTTTAGTTGTCTTTGTGGGAGCTGCACATCAGATTGTGCTCTTGGACCCCTCTAGTTGACAGTGCTTGTCCATGTCTGACTGCAGTGCAACTAGAAATCTATGGTGGTTGGAGTTGGTGGGGGTAGGGTTAAGCAGAATTATGCTCTGCACAATCTGTTAGCATGCGAGATTGATCAAATTTACCTAAAAAGAATGCAGGATTGCATTTGCTGGTTTAAGCTTGCCATATTCTAGGATTGCAATTCCGACGAATGCTCTTAAGTCCTTTGTTAATGGCTCAGAATAACACCCACTCTTTTTTTTTTTTTTTTTTTTGGTTTTTGGTTTTTGGTTTTTGGGCACTCAGGGGATACTCCTGGCTATCTGCTCAGAAATAGCTCCTGGCAGGCACGGGGACCATATGGGAACCAACCACCTTAGGTCCTGGATCAGCTGTTTGCAAGGCAAACACCCCTGTACTATCTCTCCGGCCCCACACCCACTCATTTTTAATGTGACCTTCTTGGTTTTTAAAAAGAAATCATTCCCTCACATAGGATATTCTGGTAAGTGGATTTTTCACTACAAAATAATAAAACCCAGATAAAATTTTCCTTAGCTTTTGCAAAAGTCTGTGGAGATATCGTAGTTTTGTGACTATTACCAAAACCACTGAATTGTAAATCTCTCAAGTGGTAGATTTTATGGTATGTGAATTAGATCTAAAAAAAAATAAGCCCTGAAAGATTCTAAAGCATTATGCATATTGACTTTTGATGTTTCTGTAAAGATACGGAATAGTTGCTTTAGTACATATTTTGATAAAATGACGAGAGTACTTTTGAGAATCTTTGAAATTGATGTCCGTTCCCCCTTGAGTGAACTCAGGAGATAGTTTTCCTTCTGGGAATGCTCAATAGGTCAAGTTTCTAAATTTCATTAGTATGTTTAGTGTCAGGTTAATGCTAATGATAGAGCTGCTGCTTATTCAAAATTTATGTGTCAAGATGGTACAAAGTATAACCCAGTTTACTCATAGTCTATTCCCACCATGTATGTTTTTTTGTTTTTTGTTTTTTTTTGGTTTTTGGGTCACACCCGGCAGTGCTGAGGGGTTACTCCTGGCTCCATGCTCAGAAATTGCTCCTGGCAGGCACGGGGGACCATATGGGGCACCGGGATTCAAACCGATGACCTTTGCATGAAAGGCAAACGCCTTACCTCTATGCTATCTCCCGGGCCCCCCACTATGTATGTTTTATGGCAAAAAAAAAAATGTATGGTTTTTTTATTCTGTACCCAGCAAGAAGTCATTGGCTGGTTGTAGACACCAGAATTTGTTCAGACTGAATGGAATCTGGATAGATTAGTTTAGTTTGGTCTTTGTTAAGAAGCTTACGAATAGTCATTCTATTATCCTCATTGTTACTCCAGAGGAGATAATTGACCTTTCACAAAGACAGACTTTTCAGATTTGGCCTGGTTTTCTCTTGCAGTTAAGTGTTTTATGCAAAGCCACAAAATTGAAATGATGCTTGAGTGATACTTGGAAACAGCAGTTTCATTTTAACATCTTGAGTGAGTAGAGTGACATTATTTTACACCGAAAGAAATATAGTTCAGTTTGTCAGAATCAAATCAAGCACAGATTTTGCTTGCATTTTAGAAATGAGTCCTTGAGACTATTTATTGGTTAGAATATGTAAAATTATGACCTGTCATATAATGTTTATTCCCAAGCAAGGCTGGAGAGAGAGAGAGAGAGAGAGAGAGAGAGAGAGAGAGAGAGAGAGAGAGAGAGAGAGAGAGAGAAGAGAGAGAGAGGAGAGAGAGGAGAGAGAGAGAGAAGAGAGAGAGAGGCGAGAGAGGAGAGAGAGAGAGAGAGAGAATGTAAAATGTAAATCCATGGTGTTCAAAGGAAAAATGTTCTGGAATCTTTGAACTTGCACATGTGCTCTGTCCTTTAGTTGATCTGAGAATGAACCTGAATAGCTGTCTGGCCCAATTCCTCATTTGTGGCCTTTGTTTATCAACCAGAAGGAGCACACTTCTCGTAGATCTCCAGTATTATGATGATATACATTATTTGATCTTTGGTAGTTTGAGACCAAACCCAGCAGTACTCCCGAGCCTCCTGTACAGAGTCTGCATTCAGCCTGTGCAGTGCTCTTTGTTCTAGATGTAATTTTTTTTTTTTTTTTGGCCTCACCCGGTGATGCTCAGGGGTTACTCCTGGCTCCATGCTCAGAAATCGCTCCTGGCAGGCACAGGAGCCCATATGGGATACCAGGGTGGGGGGGAGGGGAAGATAAAAAACTGAGATCAGTCCTGGGTCATCTGTGTGCAAGGCAAATGCCCTACTGCTGTGCCATCACTCTGGCTCCATGTTCTTGATATAATTTTAAGTATCAGAGATGATGCTAATAAGATAAGTGACTTGTTAACTATAAAATATTATCTAGTAGAAGTCATTGCAGCCAAATTTAGTGATGTTGATTATTAAGCTATTGATTGCTCACTGTGGTGTTTTGACACAACTCTAAAGTTGGAACAATTGCACAATAAAGTTCTTTTTAATCAGTTTATTTATTTTTTGGGCCACACTAACTATTGCTTGGCTCTTTGCTCAAGGATTACTCCTGGTGGGGCTTGTGGACAATCTGGGGTACTAAGGATAGAACCTGAGTTGGCTGCATGTATGCATGCGTATGCTATCTTTCCAGTCCCGCTGTTTATTCATATATGTTAGGTTTCTTGATGGTAAATTTGTAAAAAATGAGCATTTGGAATAGGATGGATATTTGATTTGTTCTAATCTTGCATTATTTAAGCTGATTCAAAGCCATGAAAGGATTTCTGGTGGCCAATAGATCTCCTGGGCATTGCACAGGGGCTTTGGGCCACTCCTGGGATTCACATCCAGCTGCCTGGACTGGATAGTTCAGTACTTGTTGGTCTTGGTAGCAGTGAGGTGCTGTTCTGGCCCAGCAAGGCTCTATCCTTTAGGGCTGCCCTGGTGTACCTTGAGACCTCTCTGAGCAATCTCATGGAAATTCATGACGTTCTTGAAATACTCAGTGGGCATGAGAGCTCTCAGTGCACGAAGGAATCTTTGTTCCATCTCAGCGCTGCACAGAGCAACCCCTGAACATCCCTAAGAAACTTGGAAATTAAACTGGCAACCCCTATTCTAAAAACTGCAAGTTTCCAATCCTTGATAAATCTCAGTATAAAGACAGGCGCTTAAATAAGAACAATGTTGTTTTCATGTATATATTTTATATTATTATATAAATATATACATTTATAAAATATATATAAAATACATATTATATATAAATATATAACTTATAATATAATGTAAATATATAATGCATTTTATACAATAAATATTTACAAAATGTAACATATAAGTACAAATATAATTATATAGAAAATATAATGCATTTTATATAGTATATATATTTTAATATATATTATAACATATATTTTATATTTATTAAAATAAATGTATATATAGTGTTTCTATTACACTGAAGGGATTTCTGTCTTAGGTACTAGTAGGAAAGTAAGCAAAAAATTATTTTGTCTAAAATTTTACTTCATCTCTTTGTGTAATTTCAGGGCATGGGTAGCCCCTAAGCATGCTTGGTGGCCCAAACACCAAATATTTAAAAATATCTCCCTCATGCCCAAACACCAAATATTTAAAAATATCTCCCTCATTATTTTTCTTAGATTGAAAAGAAAGGTTTCAAAGGATATTTGATTGTGGTCTTCTTTAAAAGTGTCCTTTAGAGCTCCTAAATTTATGGTAAGTGGTAATTAATAAAAAGAAAATTATAGAGTGGAGAGATAGTGCAGTGGGTAAGGGGTTTGCCTTGTATTCATATGACCCTGGTTTGATCCCTGGTATCCATATGGTCCCCTAAGCACCACCAGGAAAAACTGCTGAGCATCTTTCTGCATAATCCCCCCAGCAAACAAACAAATAGCACCCCCAATGAAACAAACCAAAACCAGACACTGATGCACAACTGGTATGAATTAACAGTGATTCGTTGGCAGTCCTCAAGGAACAACTGTAATAAAATTTATTGTTTTGTGAGTTTATGGAAAAACCAGTTAGTCCAGCTTCTCAGATTGCTAAACTTAATGTGATACTGTTTTAGAACAAAATTAACTAGTGAAAAATTATTTGTCTTAACAGCTTTCCAGGTCAGTTAAAAGGTGTGGGGGTGCAGAATGAGTTATATTGATCATGGCACTTGCCTTGCATAAGGCCCAGCCCAGTTTGATTCCCAGATGAGGGATCCTGTTTAGTCCCCCGAGTTTCTCCAGAAGTGGCTGTGTCCTGAACATAGCTGGGTGTGTGGTACACAAAATAAAAAAATCTCCAAGAAACAAACGAAAAACTAAGGTCAAGCTAAGAGTAATAGCATGCTCTTGAGTAATCTTAATCTCTTATTTTGTGCCAATGACTCATGAATAATATAAGTGAATGGTAGATCTTGAGTATTTTATGCATTTTTCTAGTTTTATTCATTATAAGTAAGTTCAATGAAAATGTAAGTTTAATGAAAATAAATTCATTTTTTCCATTGTAGTTTTCTGTGTTTCATGCTTCCTTTCATGCTTTGTGGATTCCAAATTCAGAGCTTAGAACAGTTTTAGATTAGTTCCTGCTGCTTCCAGTCATCTACTGTAACACTGAGAATTTTATAGACATAATTGTGTTTGCTTATGAAAGCAGTTGCAATATATTAGATGTCTGTTGATACGTTCTTTGTTCTAATACCAGCAGGGCATGCTGTTCTTTCTTGAAGGACAAAAATATTTGAAACCAAACAGGGCAGTATGCAGTGATTCAGATGGATTTTTAACTGATTTTTAACAGGAAGAGTTTATCATGGGATTTTTATGTGTTAAGCTTCTTCAGAATTGAATATTGACTATCTTCTAGGTGGGTGGCTCCATTTAGAGCTAAGAATGCTCTAAACATGAATCAGGCATGTGTGAACTTGTATATCACATTTTCTAGAAGAAGCCTTCCTAAGAGATGATTTTGTTGTGTCAACGAAATTTGTACACATCTAAGTAAAAAAGTTTGAAAAGTCCTGGGGCAGGAGTCATTGCACAGTGGTTAGAGCATATATATGCCTTGCAGGTGGCCGACCTGAGTTCAGTCCCTGACTTTCCATATAGTCCCCTGACCACTCTAAAGGAATGACCTTTGAGTGCAGAACCAGGAGTAACCTTGAGCATTGCTAGGTTTCCAAAACAAAACAAAACATAATATTTGAAAGTCCATGAATATCAGGAAACCAACCAAGTACCTGCGAAACAGTACTGGTGGGTTGAACATAGCTCTTGAAGGTAGGAGATAGTGAGAGGAGCAGCACATCCAAAAATGAGGGGAACTGTGAGTTATTCTGTTAATGATAGTTCTATGAAGACATCCTTCCACTGGGCTGACTGCTTCCTTCCAGGGTCACAATGACCCCTCCATCCAAACCCTGCCTAAGCTTAGTTCTGTGGAACCTTCTAATATCTTTTCCAGGATTAGAACACACAATGATCAAACTGGGCTTTGTTCCCTCTTCTCTCCCATCCTTGTGCCTCCTCTCTCCCAGGAACTTAATGGCAGCAATTCTATACCTATATCTACATTTTATTTATAGGTTGATTAAGTAGGTAGGTATGTTGCTAGGCTATCTGCAGCTTTACTTTTTAAGTCTCTTCGAGACAAATGTAATATGATAATAAGGCATACCTTTATATGGTTCTACATTGAGTGAATTTCTATAATCTGATCTTCGTCGCTTAATTTTTATGTAAAATGGAGGGTTGCTTTTGTGATTTATTTAAACCGGGGCCTCCTTCTAGCTGATTGTTGTTTATTATTATTATTATTTTTAGGGGGAGTCACACCTAGTGGTGTTCAGGGGTTACTCCTGGCTCGGTGCTCAAGGGTCATTCCTGACGGTGCTTAGGGAACTATATGGGATGCCCGGAATCGAACCTGGGTCAGCTGCATGCTAAGCAAAGCCCTATCATTTTGCTATATTCTGGCCCAGTTGTTTATATTTTAATGTTGTCCAAGTATGTCTTTCTTTTCCTGTTCAAAATATAGAAAATTTGCTGTTTGATGGTGATTTTTAGATATTTTTATTTGTATACCCCATCCTTAAGCATAGGTGTTGGTTTAGAGTTAGGGATGTGACTTAGTGGTGGCCCTTTGCTTGCACGTGCGTAAGGCCTTGGATTGTACTCTCAGCATTGATGAGAGATTTTGGTATGTGGTTTGTTCAGAACCTGGTGTTGTAAAAAAAATGTGGGACTCCTGAGCAAAGAAAACATGAACTCAAACATTTATTGGTTTAAAAATTGTTATTTTCATTACTTTTCTAATAAAATTAGGCATTCTGTATCGAGATTTTCTTTATATTTGAAACAGAGAAAGCTTTTCATATATAAAGAGCTCATAATGTATTTTATAGAGTATTTAAAATACTTTAGACGTTGATAGGTTTGAAATAATCTGATTTAAAATAAGGGATGCTTTGCCACTTGGGACTGGATGATAGGATAGGGAAGGGAAAGCAATTACAGTGGAGGGAAGCGTTCATTCAGGAAGAGGGGGAGATGCTGCAAGGTGGCAAAGTGTTACATGGGAAGCCCTGCCAGCAACAGTAGTGAAAATTACAGTGTAGAAGCTACATTAACAACAACAACAAGCAAAACGCCTCTCTTAGAAGCAGATTGGTGAGTGGGATACAAGTGGGTGGGTCATTGGTGTGAAGTAATCGGTGTTGAAATATTGCATGCCTGAAACCCAATCTTGAGTAACTTTGTAATTTCATGGGAGCTAAATTAAAACAATAAAGGGATGCTTAATTAATAATTAAATACGAATCACTAAAAAACGCGATTATATTCACAGGGTAAACCAGACTTGAATACAACCTTGCCAATTAGACAAACAGCATCAATTTTCAAACAACCAGTAACCAAAGTCACAAATCATCCTAATAATAAAGTGAAATCGGACCCCCAACGAATGAATGAACAGCCACGTCAGGTAAGGACCTGATTGGTTCTCCAATCTTATTTTTTAGAAAGTTCTGGTATTTCTGCCAGATAGTTCAAATACACTCTGGTTATATGGAATATATTTGGAATGAAAATTGTCTTCTGCTTTTAGGAAAGTTGTCTTATAGTCTTACGAATTCTGGAGAATAACTTAGTATAATATTTAGGAAAAATGTTTTAAGAAAAATTGAGTTAATTATAAATGATTTCAAACTAATACAGGTGTCATTTTTATCCTTTGTGTGGTAGTATATATCAAAATTGGTTCTGCTAATAGTGTTTTAGAGATCATTTTCTATTACTAGTATTTCTTATGGGGATGAATCTTGCAGTTTATGTTGCTTGGTTTAATTATTTTCTGTTATTTAGGAACTACTTTTTGTTTTCAATTCTTGTTACATGAAAGCTACTCCTCTTCCCTTTTTGAAAGACAGATAGACTTTGTCAGTGTGGTATATTGTCCTGTGACTTACATTTTTGGTATACATTGAATTTATTTTCCTCTTTCTTTATTACTTCAAGTTGTATTTCAGCAGGATCTTTGCTTAGAAACAAAAGTACTACCTTGAAAGACGTCCCTACCCTTTAGTAATGCCACATTGCCAGGGGAGGGAGTCTTGACAAAACGCTTTCACTTTCCAAGTAATCTTGCTTATTTCTCCCTAATGGTGGTTTAACAAAATTTTAGGTACTTTGTGAAGTAGCAACTAAAGGGAGGGACTAGAGGGAGAAATATTCTAGAATTTTTTCCCCTTCTTTCCCTGCCTCCTCTCACTCACAGATTGAAACCTTGATGAAGAATTTCTTTTGCTTTGTATTCCCCTTTTAGATCGCACAATCCACCTTTTTTCATTTGAGACTTTGGTTTTCACAAGTCCCTCGAGTAGCTCATCTCTCAGATACTTCCTAAAGGATTGGGCCGAAACTTTCAGACAGTTGCTCTAGAAGAAGCTACATTAAGAAATTCAGTTCCCACATCCTCTGTAGTGTTTTTTCCTCTTCAGGTGAGCCAGGAAAACAGAAGATATTTGGAGCCACATTGGATCAGCATCTTGCTATAGATGTCTCAAGATTTGAAGTTCTAAACTTGCTTTACTGTTGGTCCCCAAGAGATTCAACAGGGGCCATGTAAGTGTATCACATCCAATGTAAACGATGCGTACCTGCATGTGCCTTTAGGGTCTAGGTTTTCTTTGGGCCATTCAGCTTTCAGTGTGAGGCTTTCCCCTTCTGTCCTGTTCCTTCCCTCAGAACCAGTCACCAAAGCCAGTCACCATTTTAGGACTTTGACTAGAGCAGGAAAGGAATCCTGCCATTCTCAGCTCTGCTAACCTTGATAAAGCCATCCCTTGATTGGATACTTTTTCTGATTTCTTGAACATCTTAACCTTTGTTTTAGGAGGGCTGGTGATTTTTCAAATAGTTTCCTTATGAATTTTATTAATTGAAATTTTGGAAGGTATGTAATTGGGTAAGGCTGTTTGCATTAAAAAAAAGCCCCCAGGATCAAGTGAAATAACAAGTAATTTTAGTTCCATAATGGAAATTGGAATTGTCTTACTGAAAACATATATTTAATAGGTCTTATCCTTTTCTTTGCCAAATCAGTACAATCTATAAATCTGTATATTTTGGAGCGGCAGATTTGTGGAGTAAAATTTAATTGTTTTCTGGATTTCAGTTTAGTGACAGTTTGAAAACTGAAGTATATATATATATATTTTTTGGTATTCTTCTGGTAGTAGAGATATTGGTATTCTAAATTTAAAACTTTGAAATCACTGGATTAATTGTTCTTATTTTCTTTTAGCATGGTTGAGTAGTTTTCTTTAGTTTATTGTGATTTATCAAGTTGTTCTGAAATGAAAAGTATATATGAAGAATTTTATTCTATAATTTTTAAACTTTATTGATTGATTGGTTTTTGGGCCACATCTGGCGGTGCTCATGGTTTACTTCTGACTCTGCACTCAGAAATTATCCCTGGCAGGCTGGGGGACCATATGGGATGCCAGGAATTGAACTGGGTCCCTCCCAGGTTATCTGCAAGCAAGGCAAAATGCCCTATTGCTGTGGTCTCTCTCCAGCACCCCCAAATTTAAATCCCATTTCCCTCCCAATTTTGGGTGCATATGGGAAAACATGTCTTTCTCTTATCTTTATAATGTAGATCTGTCTAGGGTCTAATCTTCCTTTCTACTTAAAGGTAGTAAAATGACAATTATGAGGTTACTTCTCCAAATGTTTGGATTGTTTTAATATTTTATCCTATCCCTTGGCAATTTGATTTTTGTTGTTGTTATTATTGGGTAGTCCTGGCTATGCTCATGACTCTGCTCATTACTCTG
>PVKC010037674.1:0-12928 GCA_004027635.1 Crocidura indochinensis
GCCTCCCAATTCTTATCACAGGCTGTGTTCTTCACACTGACTGTATAGAAAGAGGAGGTACAGTAAATGCACCCCATATACACCTCAACCCAGACCCTTGCCTGGTCTGTATTGGGAATTTAGGGGACAAAAAAAAAAAAAGATTTAAATTTGTATTTTGTCTTATTTTTATTATCTCCTAGTAACTCTTTTATTATTTATCTTCATTTTATTATATTCTGTTTGTTAGGCAAATATCTATTTTTCTTGAACAATAAAATATAAATCAGTTATTTTAGAGGAGCAAGGACATTCTCTTAAATAACTACAGTGTATACTTTTAGAGTAGAAAATTGAGATGAGGACTGGAAGGTCCGGTCCATGGTATAAAGCTTACCACAAAGTTTAGTTAGAGATATGACTACACTAACAACTATCATGACAATGGTAGTGAATGAGAGAAATAGCATGCCTGTCTCGAATACAGGCGGGGGTGGGGGAGGGAAATCGGGGTATTGATGGTGGGAATGTTGCATTGGTAAAGAGGGGGATGTCCTTTTATATAACTGAAACCCAATTACAAATATGTTTGTAGTCATGGAGTTTAAATAAAGACATTAATAAAAGAAACATCAAAAATAAAGTAGGAAATTGAAGTAAGTACAATTTTACTAACCGATTTGCATTACCTATTTAAATTTTGTCAACTATCCCAATAGGAATTTTCTAGCTACCTTATAGCTTTCTAGATACCTTTCCAAATACCTTTCCAAGTAGCTCTATCATAGTAGAGTATCTCCTTTAGAATCACCTATTAATTAAAATTTTAATTTATTTCTTTAAAAATAGTATCTTTATTTAAGCACCATGTTTACAAACATGGTTGGGTTTCAGTCATAAAAATTATCTCTGGTATTATTACAATACTGTCTTTTATCTTTCTTAAATCCCACAGATGAGTGAGACTTTGTGTCTATCTCTCTTCCTCTGACTTATTTCACTCAGTATAATAGTTTCTATGTTTATCTATGTATAGGAAAATTTCATGACTTTATTTTTCCTGATGATTGCATAGTATTCCATTGTGTATATGTGCCACAGTTTCTTTAGCTACTCCTCTGTTGTAGGGCTTCTAGGTTGTTTGCAGATTCTGGCTCTTGTAAATGATGCTGCAATGAATCTAGGTGTGCAGAGAGCATTTTTTGTATTGCATTATTGTGTTCCTAGGGTATTATATCCATGGAAGTGGTATAATTGGATCATATGAGAGCTCAATTTCCAGTTTTTTGAGGAATCACCATATTGATTTTCATAAAAGCTGGACTAGATGGCATTCTCACCAGCAGTGAATTAGAGTTCTTGTCTCCCCTCCTCCCTGCCAGCACTGAATATTCTTTTTTTTGTGATGTGTGCCAGTTTCTGTGGTGTCAGATGGTAGCTCATTGTTGTTTTGGTTTGCAACTTCCTGATGATTAGTGATATGGAGTATTTTTTCATATGCCTTTTGGCCATTTGTATTTCTTCTTTGAGGAAATGTCTGTTCATTTCTTCTCCCTATTTTTTGATGAGGTTAGTGTTTTTTCTTGTTAAGTTCTCTCATTACTTTGTATATCTTAGATATTAGTCTTTAATCTGATGGGCATTGAGAGACTAGTCTCTTCCATTCTGTGCGTGGCCTTTGTATCCGAGTCATTATTTTCTTTGAAGTACAGAAGCTTTTCAGCTTCATATAGTCCCATTTATTTATCTTTGCTTCCACTTGTTTGGACAGTGAAAGTTCCTCCTTGAAGATGCCTTTAGTCTCAATGTCATGGAGAGTTTTACCTACATGTTCTATATACTTATGGTTTCAGGTCTGTTATAAATATCTTTAATCCATTGGGATTTGACCTTTGTGCATGGTGTTAGGTGGAGGTCTAAGTTCACATTTTGCATGTGGCTGATTAGTTGTTCCAACACCACTTGTGGAAGAAGCTTTTCTTGCTCCATTTTGTGTTTCCTGCCCCTTTATCAAAGATTGATTGATTGTATGTCTGGGAAACATTCTCTGAATACTCAAGTCTATTCCATTGATGTGAGGGTCTGTCTTTATTCCAATACCATGCTGTTTTAATGTTATTGTATTTCATATAACATGTTTACAACAGTGTAGCTCTTAATAGTTCTAAATATAGTTATTATATTTTCATGAGTTGTAGCAACCATTGACTATTTTATAGTTCCATCATTCCTACTATATGAATTAGTTGACTTTAAACTATAAAGATGAAATTTACTTTACCAACTGTTTTCTTTTTGTTTTCACTGCAACATGAGCTTATTATGAATTAACCTATGTTTACTCCAATTGTTCAAAAAGATATTTTGGAATTTCTAACCACCAATGTTATCTTAGAATGTGTTCTTGTTTGGATATAATTTTCTTTACAGGTAGCTAGTCTATTATGTTGGGTCTTGATATAATAGAACTATTTTTTTTCTAAAATGCAACATTTGGACACAGACACACATAAGAACACATACAGACATGGAATATGATATAAAAGCATTGAGAAAGAATGCTGTGTGGAGATGGAGAAAGAAAATGATCCATTCACAAGCCTGTGAAACTGACAAACTGCCTAGGAACATGCTAGGAAGTAGCGTAGGAAGATTTCCTTGTAGAGATACCAAAGCCTTGCCAACACCTTTATTTTGGACTTCTAATCTTAAAAATTATGAAACAGTAAGCTTTTGTTGTTTGATGTCTTCCAGTTGTACTTTGTTAGAGCATCCTTAGGAAAAAGATAAAATCTTGTATACATTTTATTTTATTCAAAAAGTATAGTCAACTTGCTTGAAAAATATTTGATAAATAATAAATAAATAATATTTGTAAATAAGAACCATAATTTATGTTGATGCACAAAAATGTCTCCTTAGGGGCTGGAGAATTGGTGCAGCAGTAGGGCGTTTGCCTTGCATGTGGCTGACCCAGCACAAACTGTGGTTCAATCCCCCTACACCCTATCTTGTTCCCCAAGCAAGGAATGACTTCTGAACACATAACCAGGAATAACCCCTGAGCATCACCAGGTGAGGTCCCCCCCCAAAAAATGTCTCCTTAGATTTTGTCAGAGACAGAGACTTCAGGTTGGAGCATATCTTCTCTTGTGCTTTGCTAACTACTTGTGTCATAATTTCTTTGAATTCATTAAACAATCTCATATTGGTGACACTAAAATCATTCTCTGATGATTTACAGAGCTATCAGATGTTGGTTGAGTCTACCATATTCTCTCATTCATTGAGCATGGAGGGTTTCTATGTATATTCCTCATTGGATTTGCAGTGTTATTGCCGTGCTGAGTGGAATCTTTGCAATTACCTTTTGGGATTCTCTGAGGAATTAGGCTGGAAGTTATTCTTTTCTTCCTTTGCCCTTCTTCAGTAAAAGAAAGTATAATTCTCATCAGCTGATGATTAAAGATAGATTTATTCTTCAGAAGATGTGACCCTGGCCCCATTAATCTGGTGGAGGTTGGGGTGAAGGCTTCATTTCAGTCTTAAAATCTAAGAGTTTTGTTCTGTTTGTTTGCTCATTTAGTTTTTATTTTTTATATTTCAGATATGCAATTTCCTATTTTGACTTTGTGCTTATGCTACATGATGATCACCACTAAAAGTCTACTCTTACCTAACTCCATATATTCCACCTTTTTTAGCATTTTACTCATCACCTTCTATTTCTCTTTCTCTCTGGTAAGTAGACAGTTTGTCAAAATCTAATGATTTTTATATAAAAAGAAGTTCTGAATAAATACTGCTCTATAGTCGACATAGAGATGACTAAGAGGCATGTGAAAATATATTAATCTCTTATCATTAGAGAAATCCAAATGAAAAGAACAATGAGATATTAGCTCACATTTGAAGTATTTGTTCTTTTTTTTTTAAAAAAAAACATTTATTTATTTAGGATTTTGAACCACATTCAGCAGCACTCAAGGGTTACTCCTAGCTCTGTGCTAAGAAATTGCTCCTGGCAACTTGGAAAACCATGTGGGATGCCAGGGATTGAGCCTGGGTCTGTCCCAGGTCAGCCACATGCAAGGCAAACACTCTACCACTGTGCTATCACTCTGGCCTGAGGTATTTGTTCTTATCCCAAAGATAAGAAGCAGAATGTGTTGGAAAGGATGTGGTGACAACAACCTTATACACTTCCGATAGGAATGTAAATTGGGTCAATCTATAGATTGACTATAGAGACCTTTCAAAATGAATAACAAATGTTTATTTTGTCCCATATCTATGGTATTTATCTAAAAACATAAAAATATTACATTGAAAGCATATGCTATTTAATTTTTATTGTAGAATTATTTATAGTAGACAAGAACAGGACAACTTACATGTCCATTGCTTAATGGATATACAAAGAAGATGCAACATATATACACAGGTGAATACAATCTTAAAATAAAGGCATGTTAAATAAAATAAATCATACAGAAAACTACAAGAATTATATTGTTTCACTCACACATGATGCAAATATAAAAAAAACTATTTTACAATTTTTTACAAAAATAAAGTTCTGGGGTACAAAGCTAATTAGTGATTTCCAGTATTAGAGTGCAGTAAATTGGAATAAAAAGGTTACAGATATGAATTTCAGTGATACACACTTGAAACATTACTTTATAGTATTACATTTAAATTAAGATAATATAAAGGTTATTTTTGTTTTGTTTGTTCATTTTTCCTCTTTTTAACTTTCCAGATATAAGTGAAACAAAATATTTTTGTCTCACTTATTTCTCCTAGCATAATACCCTCAAATAATTTTTTGTTTCATAAAAATAAAGTAATTTTTGTTATTGCAAATAGTAAGGTTTAAACATTTAATTGGCTGATATATATTTATATTCAATTTCATTGAAGATATTTTTGCTTCTTTTTTCAAATTTATTTTTATTGATTTTATTTTTAAATGGCTAATACATATATCTTCAATTTCATGAAGATTTTTTTCTAATTTTATTGTTTTTATTCCAATATTGTATGTTTTCAATCACTAAAGTTTGCAGTATAGTTTCAAGCCAGGGATACTTTTATATTTGTTCCTTTTTTTCTTAAGTTTACTTTGGCTATCCAAAGTCTTTTGTGATTGCTTTTATGTTCGAAGTTTTGGGGCTGGATTGATAGTACAGGAGGTAAGTCACTAGTCTTACATGAAGGAACTTCCCTAGTTCTATGTTATTCCTGAGCATTGAACCAGGAGTAACCTCTGAGTACTGTTGAAATCCCTTTCCCCCAAATAGGATTCTTTTGTTCTATTTTTTGGGTGAAATGTCATTGGACCTTTGATAGTGATTGTATTAATTCTATGTATTGACTTTGTCACCTGAAAGCTTATTGTCTTCAATTACCTAAATTTTTCCTGTGGTATCCTTAAAGCTTTCTTTGAATTATATCATATTATCCATAAATAATATCAGTTTTATTTCTTCCTTTCTAATTTTGTTACTTTTAATTTCTTTTTTACTATCCTAATTTCTCTGGCTAAGATTTCAAATACTATGTTAAATAATTATTGAAGAATTAGACATGTTCGTCTTTTTGAGTTTAGTTGAAAAGCTTTATTTTTCACTACTGAATATGAAATTTCCTCTATTGAACTAGAAATTTTTCATATTATTTGGTCCTTATTATGCTTGTGTACATCTCTTCTATACATTTTATTGAGTTTTAGCCATAAGTAGATGCTTTATCAAGTAAATTTCTATATATATTAAGATTATCATGATTTCTGTACATCCTTTTTTTGCCGTATTGATTTACAATAGTTGAACTGTCCTTATATTCTGGAATAAATCCCATTTTATCATGTGGATAATCAATAATAAAAATATTATTGACCTCAGGTATTTAAATATGTTTAAATCTCTGTTAATTAAAAAATGACCTAGAGTATCTTTATTTTCCTCATTTTGTGGTGTATTGACTGGTTTGTGTATCACATTAATTCTGGTCTCATAAAATGAATTGGAAGTAGCCCTTTTCTTTAATATTTAGGAAGAATTTTAGGAGTCACAAACTGTCACAGTCACAAACTGAAACAATACCAGATCTACCATAGTTCTCCACAATTTTTCCTAGTTCCCATTATTTCTAATGTGAAATCACTCATAATTGTACCTATTACATAACATTTTTTCTTCATTTTGCCTTTGTTTTTAGTATTTATATGTATGGGAATACTTTAGATGTGACATTTTTGTGTTCTTTGAGCTATAGTGATTTTTTGATTTGTTAGGTTTCATTTTTCACTAAACTTGAGAAACTTTGGATTCTATTTTCTTTTTCCTTTTATTTCTCTCTACTCCTGTCCATTTTTGCCCAGTTTTTAGGTCATTTGAAAGGTTGCCTATATTTTGCTCTATTTTTTCTATACTAATTAAATTCTATAATTTGTTTGAAAGCTTCTGTATACTCTCTTGTCTTCAGTAGTTTATCTGATAAAATTAATTTCAAATATTATACTTTGCTATTTGAAATCTCCACTTGGTTCCTTTTTTTAATTTCATATTTTTGAGATTCTCCATTTATTTATTCTAATGATTAATTTTTTTTGTAAGTTTTTGAACTAGTGATAACAGCTGCTGGCCTGCTAATTCTAGCATCTAGTTCAATCCAGTGTTAATTTCTGTTGACTGTTTCTTGATTCTGGGTCATATTTCCCTATCACTTTGCCTGCTTGGTGATTATTTTACTGTGTGCTAGATACTATAGCTAGCATATTGTAAAAAGTCTAAAATATGTTAACTGTTTTTGAAATGTGCTGACTTTTGCTCTAACTTCTATTAATCCAAATTCCAAAAATCTGCCTCCAATTATAGTCTCTGCTCAATTCTTTTTGCTACACAATGCTGTCATCTCTCAGTTCCTGGTGAAGCATTTCTTTTTTTAGTGTTGGAGCTTCACCCATGAGTGTGTGTGTAGTGCAGGTTTAGTCAAAGATTTGATTGGAGTTCATTTCTCTCCCTTCACTTTCTTCTTTCTAGCTGTGTTAATAGTCCCAGGTTACATTTTCTGATTTCTTAAACTGGAAGACTGTAACTTCCTACAGAGAAATAGAATGTGCTATGAGGGACAGAAAAAAAGCAGTAAGTAAAAAAACTATAAATGCAAGAGAAATAGTACATCAGGTAGGGTGTTTACCTTGGACAAAACCCCTAGCCTGGTAGAAGTGATTCCTGACTGCAGAGCATGGTGTAATCCTAGCATTGCTGGATATGAACCCCCAAACCAAAACCAAACAAAAATACCGCATCCCTCCGAAATAAATCACAACCAAAACAAACAAACAAATAAATCAACAAAAACAACAGGGGTCAAAGTAAAAGCACATCTGGTAGGGTGTTTGCCTTGTTTGTGGCAGGCTGATCTGGGTTCAATTTCTGGCATCTCATATGACTCCTTGAGCTTGCTAAAAGTAATTTCTGAGCCCTGAGTTGGGTGTAATGCCTGGATGTTGCTAGGTGTGACTCCCAAACAACAACAACAACAACAACAACAAAAAACAAACAAGCAAAACAACAAATGCAAAGGTTTTTCAGCATAGGTCTCTTCTATGAAGAGTCAACTCCTTCCTACTTTCTACTTAACTTTCATTGTCTCCATTCCACTAAATTTATGAGGGAATATTTGTCTAGATTTTGAGACTGCAATTGTAGGAGAATTAGCCCCAGACTGGGTACTTTGCTGTTACTAAGGACAGAACCCACACACTAATTTTACTGTGTAAAGTTCATAATATTGTTTTATTCTGCAATCAAACTTACCCAGAAGAATAGTCTTTGCTATTTAGTCAAGTTGATTAAAGTTTCCTGATCATTCTGCTTACCTTATCTTACTTAGGGAACCTCTATTTTATTTACATATCACATGATAATATGGGGATTTTGTTTACTGTTTTGGGCCACACTCAGTGGTGTTCAGGGTTTTTTGCTGGCTCTGCATTTAGGAATTACATCTGTTGGATGGGATGAACCATATAGGATTCTGGGAATAGAAACTGGGTAGGCCATATGCAAAGCAAACACCATACTTACATACTTTATTATCACTCCATCCCTAAGATGGGGTGTTTTATTTTTAGTTCATCATGCTTAAATATATCTGACCTATTGGCTTTGTTTTTGAAAGGGAATAGGATTGTATATAAATATTCTGAGTTACAGATTTCTTTTATAATCTAAATAGATAAAGTTCTACATTAGTAAAGATATAAAATAAAAGTAATTTTTCGTCCTATGAATAAGTCAATCTTTGTGCCTAGATATGATAAAAATTCCTTATCCCTAAAGTTTAACAAATAAGAATTGGCCTTTATGGGCCTGGAGAGATAGCACAGTGCCATTTGCCTTGCAAGCAGCCGATCCAGGACCAAAGGACCAAAGGTGGTTGGTTTGAATCCTGGTGTATGGTCCCCGTGCCTGCCAGGAGCTATTTCTGAGCAGATAGCCAGGAGTAACCCCCGAGCACTGCTGGGAATGGCCCAAAAAAACAAAAAACAAAACAAAACAAAAAAGAATTTGCCTTTATGTAGATGATATTGTGTGTATTTTCCTAGTGTAAGATATGTTTTTTATTTTTAAGTTGACCTCTTCTTGTATGTTAATTTTCATTTTTATTAGATATTAATATATATATTGGTTTTTGTCTTTTGTTTGTTAGATTCTGTGGTACAAGGGCACCAATATGTTTAAAGATTTTATTTTATTTCATCTAAGTGTTTGTTTTGTTTTAATAGCTTGTCTTTTCCCTTTATATATATTATATATGACTATTTTAAATTCTCCATTTTTCTCTTAATTTGATTTTTTTGCCTTATAACTATTGTTCCTATTTTTTTAATTAGTTTTGACTTTAGGTTTCACTTTGTTGCTCTGACTTTAGAAGATTTATTTCCCAGGATTTCCAGAGGCCACCCTGTCAGTGTCCAAATAGGCAGGACTATGACAAGAAAAGGGTTTTCTGGAGACTGGGTTTAACAGGGAACAGACAGGGCAGGGAAAGGAGGGATCTTATGACCAATCCCTAGGCAGAGTGATGAGGGAGAGAGGGGAGAGGGAGAGAGGTAGAAAGGGTGAGAGGGAGTGAGGAAGAGAGGGACAGAGAGAAAAGAGAGGAGAGAGAGGAGAGAGGAGAGAGAGAGAAGAGAGAGAGAGAGAGAGAGAGAGAGAGAGAGAGAGAGAGAGAGAGAGAGAGAGAGAGAGAGAGATAGTGTGTTGAAGTTGGGACAGAGGCAAGGCTTCAGTCAGAGAGAACAGAGGAGAGGGAACAGGAGCAAAAGGGCAGCAGAAACAGTGATTCCAACAAACAGTTTTTCTAGTAGTTTGGTAGCAAATCTTTCAATGAAGCTGTTCAGGAAAAGAAGCCTGTGTCTAGGAGTAAAAACTCATGAGAAACAGTCACCTCTGCACATAGCTGAGTGTTTATATATCCCTTGGACAACAGCCTCTAAATGAGTTATCAGGAAGTCCCTTCTAACTTATTACTCAACCCTTAAAGAGACAGACCCCTTTAACACTAGGATACAGTAGATGCTATGGTTCTCTGGTAGCAGATCTTGACAGTGACAATTCTGATATTACTTGTGATGAAAGTATATAATAATTTTAGCATATTAAAGAAATCAATGAGTTCTTTAAGTCATAATACATAAATTAGACTTTTTCTAGTATTGATCTTGTAATATTATACCATATCTTAAACTCATGAATTAAATTACACAAAAGATTTTCAGCTGCATTATATGTTATGATTAGGTTTCTATAAATAACTATCCTGATCAATAGTTGACAAAGTTTCATTTGCTTTTAATTAATGACAAGCAGAATGCTGTGTATCAGAAGAGCTCAGGGTATTAGAAATAGCAATAATTCTCTGGCTTCTACATACCAGAAACTGTATTCAACATATATTTGATTTTTATAATAACTTTTTTTAGTGATACTAGTTTTGATCAGAGGTAACAACTCCACTTTTTATATGAGGAGATGAAAAATCAGAGAACTTTTGTAGCCTAATTAGATTTGACCACGTGTAGTCTTTTGATTCCTCCTCAATGCTTACTCAAAAAAAGCAATTAGAAAAGAAAGAAAAATAAACAGGTACATAAATTTACAGTATGAACTTAATGATACAATTAGCTTTCAAAATAATTTTAGTAGTTCAGAAGTAAATTTAGTCAGAGAACTTTTAATAGATATGACTGTGAGATCATGAATTTGGTTCCAAATATGTAGCTGCACAGGTCAATGTGGCTTAGCAATGTATAAGTTCAAAATGATTCAGTAATGTGACATAGCTGCCCCAACAGTGAATGGATATTGAGCCGCATGTTGTACAAATCTAGTCTTCCAAACAAAGAGATACATTAGCTTTATTATGTGAGTAGTTCTAGGCAGCATACCTTGAATGGGATAAAGATTTAATCAGACTTGTGAAAAGACTCAGTGCTGTTTTCCTAAATTTCTGCCAGGTTTTTTTTTTTTGTTGTTGTTGTTTTTGAATGTCTACCACTAGGTCCCAGGCATTGTGTTAGACTGAGTAAATGGGTGTTTAAGAAATGGTCCTTCTTGGGTGTGGTTTTGGAACAATGTATACATGAAAACTTATCCTTAACATTATTGTAAGTTAAGGTGTTCAAAAAATAGCTGTCTTGTATTTTACATTATATTAGAGGGGAAAAAATAAACTAATGACAAATGAATGGTTATCAAATTGTCAGATCTTGATAAAAGCTGAAAGGAAGGAATATAGTGTTAAGAAAAGAATAGGAGTTTATTTCAAAAAGTTGGTCAGGGAAGCATCTTTCTAAAGAATTGTCATTTGATCACAGTTTGGAATAATCAAGGGAGGGTGTATAAACTAATGAAGGTAAATAAAAGAAGAAAATTTCATGCAGAGGTAAAATCAAGTACAAAACCCTCTGGAGGGAATGTTGCAGCAAGACTAATCTCAGGTTCTGCTGGATTCAGACTACTAGCTTTCTTCAATGATACAGCTCTTTATTTGTCATGTGCCCAGCGAAGAAACAGAAAATATGTTTGAGACCTGTTACACTAGTAGTCCACGGGGCTAAGGGTGGAGGTATAGGATATATGCTGGGAACAGTGGCAGAGGGAGGTGAACACTGATGGAGGGAATTGCCCTAATTCACTGTCACTGTGCACCTTGAATATAACTATGAAAGACTTATAATTCACATTATCTCAATAAAAATTATTCAAAAATATTATGTTCCAGAGTGAGAGGAATGACTCCTGAATGGAATCAACGGGTCCCGTTCACAGCATCTTCAAGTTACCTGTACCACCTCTATCCCACTCCTAAACCATAATCTCCTACACATGATTAGTTAAATGCTATTCAATGACAAATGACGAGGCAACCTCTCTGTCCTATTTAAATGAGAGATGTTATAACCAGTCAAAAAGATCTCCGATGCATATATAAATAGGATAGGTTGAGAGGGTACAATCTGTGTGTTTGATTATTTGCCACCTCCTCCTCTCTCTTTTAAGTCCCTTCCTGTCTGATAGGAATTCACTTTAGACACTCTGAAAAGAACTCAAAAGAGACAACTGTGCTTTACTAACAGACATAATGCAGGAGGAAATGCAGCACTGTGGGCTGTCAAAAGTCAAGTCAAAGCACTTCAAAAACAAATTGATAAATGAGAGTAAGATGAAAACACGGAAGTGATCACTGGAACTGTCAGTATGATCAATCACATACGTGACATTTTGTTCCTTATGAGAATGATTGAAAGAACTTAAAGACATTTAGTTTTGGGAGAAAAGTCATAAAGTAGTATCCTAGCAGATTCCTGCAGACCACCTCCTGAAAGATCTCTGTGGAGTTCAGGAGCCTATATGTATTTTATTTGAGGAGTTCCTTAAATATCTTAAAGTTTGAAAACCAGAATGTTTAGGGGGTCCTAGCTGATTTGAAATACTTACAAATTTACTCTGTATTTAGTGAAGAACTGATCCAGATAGCTAAAGTCAACTTTTCTGCTAAATATGACTGAATACTCAAATGACCACCTTAAATAAGTTTTTTTAAATAATAATATATTTAAGCACCAGTATTACAAATATGTTTGAAGTTGGGTTTCAGTCATAAAAATTACATCCCACTCACCAGTAAAGAAAAATAAGTTGTTCGTGATAGGAAAGAGTTTATTTCATTCAAGTTTGAGATTGGATAATTACTTTGGGTAGGAATTTAGTGGGAATTTAAACATCATGTAGACCAAGGAGCAACAGATCCAACTAAACTTTTCTGATTTTGAATTATCTAGGAAAATTGTATGTGTTGGATACCTAGGTTGGGGTTATCTGTATATTGTACTGGAAGAAAATGAGACAACTTATTTTTTAAACAAAAAATGAGAAAGAAATATTAGCAACGGAGAAAGTTTTCTCTCCATGTTACTTTGTCTCCATTAAAACATGCCAGGAGGGGCCCGGGAGATAGCATGGAGGTAAGGCATTTGCCTTTCATGCAAAAGGTCATCGGTTGGAATCCTGGTGCCCCATATGGTCCCCCGTGCTTGCCAGGAGCAATTTCTGAGCATGGAGCCAGGAGTAACCCCTGAGCGTTGCCGGGTGTGACCCCCCCCAAAAAAAACAAAAAAACATGCCAGGAAGTTAATTCCTTTTCTATGTCTGGGTTCTTGTTGTTATTCTTATTCTTATTAAATTATAGCAAAAACGCTAAATTAAAAAAGATATCTGTGGGGGCCGGGCGGTGGCGCTGGAGCTAAGGTGCCTGCGCTAACCTAGGACGGACCGCGGTTCTATCCTCTGGTTCCCCATATGGTCCCCCGTGCCTGCCAGGAGCGACTTCTGAGCGAATAGCCAGGAGTAACCCCTGAGCGTCGCCGGGT